>JAWQFJ010003811.1:0-16792 GCA_034096865.1 Theodoxus fluviatilis
GAGAGAGAGAGAGAGAGAGAGAGAGAGAGAGAGAGAGAGAGAGAGAGAGAGAGAGAGAGAGAGAGAGAGAGAGAGAGAGAGAGAGAGAGATTTTACTGGCTGATGAATGGATATTCATGATCCGCGAGTGGAAAAGATGTAATTGTTTGTTATCTTCCATGCTTTCAGATTCGCCTGCACGTCCTGTGTACCTGGCTACTACGGACTTGGTTGTCGTTACCCCTGTAGTTCTGGGTGCCTGAGAACGTGCGTGGTGGACACTGGCCATTGCACTATGTGCAAGCGAGGCTTCTGGAGCACCACTTGCATTCAAACCTGCAGCAACTGCTTTGACGCTGATTGTGCGCAGCTGACGGGAGTTTGCCGCCAGGGTTGCAAACAAGGCTTCTATGGCTCGCATTGCGACTTGGTAGGGACAATGTGGATGGATGGATGGAGTGAGTGGGTTTTACGGTCTATCAGCCATTGTTCGCTATGTAAGGCTATTGATCACGAAATCAGTGGAACAAGAGTAAGTGCAACTCATTTTTCGATTTCCCTAATTATTCGCCTCTAACGAATCGCGTCGGGAGACACGGAAGATGTATTCTTACCTCAAACCCACAAGGGGTGTGAAAGGTATGGTGTGTGTGAGTGTGTGTGTGTGCGCGCGCTCGATATGATGCGTATGCGTGCGTGCGCGTACCCATGTGTGTGTGTGCTTACGCGCACGCCTGTGTATGTGTGCGTGTGTGTGTGTGTGTGTGTGTGTGTGTGTGTGTGTGTGTGTGCGTATGTGTGTGTCTATTTATCTCTGTGTCAGTATGTTTGTGTGAGTATCTGTCTGTACAAGCATGTGTGTGTGTGTGTGCGTGCGTGCAAGGGTGCATGCGCGCGTACGTGTGTGTGTGTGTGTGTGTGTGTGTGTGCGCGCGCGCGCGTGTGTGTATTTATGTGGTTCTGTGTGTCCACGTCTATATGTCTGCCTGTGTCTGTGTATGTGTGTGCATGTCGGTTGTGTGTGTGTGTGTGTGTGTGTGTGTGTGTGTGTGTTTGTGAATGTGTCTGCGTGCCTGTCTGTGTGCTTATGTACCTTTCTATATGTCTGCCTGCCTGCCTGCCTGCCTGCCTGCCTGCCTGCCTGCCTGCCTGTGACGGAAGGGTTCCTACAATATCAAGACAATTATCATGTGGTACTAGCTGTCATAATGGTTTTGTGGTAGGTGCATGGCTGTTGAGCATATGAGGAAATGTACCAGCGTGGATTGGATGTGGAGAGGACAAGTCGGGCCGGTGACTTTTCAAACTCTTTTATGCTTCTCTCGCTCCTCCTCTTCTCTTTTCTCCATCTCCCCTGTGACGTCATTCTTCTTCCAACCGTCTCAAGTAGACAACGTCACATGGCAAGAGATCGACGCTGCAGGTCTGACCTTTAACCCGTATACCTTCTCTTGGGATTTCTTCCCAGACAGTTGTTTGGAAATTATAGATTTCTCACAGGCCGAGTTGGGTCTGAGATATACATTCCTTTACAAAGAATTCCAACTTAATATAACACTACAAAACTAAGGAATTCACTGTGCATAAATACATACTAAGGATACTGCAAGAAATGATTCCATTACTAAAACCATGCAATCAACGGCTGCACAACCGGGAGGAAAAGCAATTTGATTCTCACCATACATGAACGAGAGAGGCTAAGCGGCTAGCACTGCCTGTACCCCACCATAGTTTGATACAAATGTACAACTCCTGTGCGTGCATTAACTCAAAGGTAATTAGGTAAAAGCGTGGTTTTATATACCGGCTCGTCACCCATGTCTGGGTCTCAAACCGCTTTACACTTAACCCTTTGATCACTTGCTCGCTTGATCAACCCTTCACTGGAACCTGACAACACAGTGAGAGACACATAAGACGCACGCAATCAGACACCAACACCAACTCCATTCTCTGGGGAGAATTCCAACCTGATAATTGCTTATGGCCGCATACTAGGTTTAATAGCACCACTGTATCCATCGCTGCCCTCTCAGATGCCCTGTTTTCCTTCGGATGGGGAGAAGCAACGTAATTTAGGCATCTTGCTCAAGGATATCTCCCCCGGAACCACGCAACTTCGAAAGCCGCACACAATCGCCGTCAGCAACTGCAGATCAACCGTGCTGATCACGCAATCACAGAGACCCACAACATCAAAGTTTAACATAGTTTGAAACATGGAGGCTATCAGTCGCAACTTCTGGATCCCACATACACGATTTTCGACCAGATGTTTGTTTTGATCAGGTTCTTAGGTTCACGTTTCAGTTACGTTTGACCCAACTGCAGTGTGTCTTTCCGCAAAGTTAAGGGGCTGCTCACACGTGGCAGATTTTGTTAAAAAGGACACGAAGATTTCTTTGCTTCCGGAAAAAAGCTAAATGAAAACTTGGATGAGAAATAAAAGAAATTTCTGACGAGGACATCGACCGGAAAATGAACCCATGCCAACCGCGTGGAAGTCGACAACACCCGAGGCCACGTGTGTTACACAAACATGGATGTCTTGATTGATGTCTTTCCAATTTTATCCGTAACATTGTGCTCATTGTGATACTATGGTATTTCTTTCGCTTTATAAGTCCCAAACTTACCAGTTTCCTACAAACAAGACGAGAAAAACGCCGTATGGTGAGAAATAGCATCCTAGATCCTTTATTAACTTCGCTCTCCGCCCAGACATTCAACATAGGGTTGGTGTATTTCCTTCTAAGTCATCGATTCAGCTACGCTTCTTGATATAACAACACGTTTTTCGCAATAAACGGCACATATTAGAAAGATATGCATTACATATTCAAGAAATCCATATTTAAGCCTCAGGACATCCTACAACTGACATGAAGTAGCAGAGGACACCGAAAATTCTAATTGAGGGTGGCGAGGCCACTAATTGGACAGTGTTGGACACTTCTTAATACTAAATTACAGGCAAGAATCCATCTGACTGGTTGTTTGAGTGAGCGTCCGAACGAGTGTCCGATGGACATGAAAAATATTGCGTGTTTCTAATGGGCGGATTTTCGACAGATCATTTCTTTTGGGACTTGCGAGCGCGACATTTTTTATGGAAACAAGATAGTTGCCAGACCAATTCCACGTCTGAGCACGCCCGAAACATTTTTGGGGGGGCCACTTGCAAGCACATTTGCTATGGATACAGCATAGTTGGCAGCAATGTGTTCAAATGTGAGGAGGCTTTAACTGTTGTCTTAAGGCCTTGTTAGGTAAACCTGTTTTTGATTCTATCAACGGTCCTCTTTTACATTGCATTTTAGTGTTTGTATTCTGATCTCGTCATCAACAGGTAACATGTCGTGTATACAAGTGTGCTTATTAAGTCACAGTACACTTTTGTTGTGACGAAGTCAGTTAAGACGAATATTCTACATGTCTTGAACCGATTGCTTAGACCGGAGTCCATCGCTTCCTATCATGGAAACATCGGCTGTGTCGATATTGTCGTTCCCTGTGCGCCTAATTGCACAAGCAGCTTTTCCCTTATTTAGAAAGCGATGGCAAGAATCGATTTGTCTGACAACTCAATGTTAACATGAAGTGTCTCAAACCTCCACAGACATCAGTCGACTCGATCAAATTGCAATAGTCGTTTGATATATGCTCAAATATGAAATGCCTCGAGTACAATCTCTGGGGCTACTTGCTTTTCATGAAGCAAATCACACGTTGGTGCAAGAACCAAACGAGTTTACAGATTCGGAATTTATTCACGCAATGCATTGAATGCATTGCACATGTCAGATTTGTCGGACATCGGTCGTGTTGAAGTCATCGGCAACGTCCCCTCAACTTCAACACAAATGCAGTTTATTGTGCTTTGCTGTACTCATGTTAATAGTGTTTTCGTTGTTCTGATACACTTGTAAAGGAATCGGCTTCCATGTCTCTAGGAGAGGAGATGGCGTTCTGCTTTCCTCTGGAAAGTGTAACCAGAGATGCTCCCCGGCGCTAATTATCTGACCCCGACCTCTTCACCGGCCTGGCAGATGCGTCGTGTGTGTCTTGTGGCTCCCCGTATGGTAGTATTTGTGGCTTTGTATGTGTTGTGTTAGAGAGACATTCCATTTGGCGTACATGGGTGTATATGTGGTGGCATGTAGTATGGCCATGCATGTTGTTGCGGCAAATGAACATGGAATGTGCCACTGATTGGTTGGTGTGCAGGGGTACAGGTGTCGGTGAAGCCAGTGACCAGTTACCACAGCCAAGCTGCCTGGCTTTGAATGTTCGCGCTGGGGCACGTGCCTTGGGTTGATAAGGCGGGACTGTACATAGTGACCTTGAGTACTTGAGATATCCTCTAAAATCCGGAGGAGAATGACGTCATTGGTGACATCAGTCCTGATACAGACATTGGCTCCCCTTTAGTAGTTCAAGAGGACCTAGCGCTCCATCGAGCGCTCGGCGAGCCAAAATTGCACTCTTAAACGACTTTACGTGACCGAGCGCTAACCAAGATGGCTTCCGTGATGCTTTTTCATCGTCGCTGAGTGTGTTTCTTAACTAACTGACTGAACCAGCAGCTGCAAACTGGTCGTTCTCTGAGAAAGCTGATGAGATCTATCATTTCAGAGTAGTTATTCTTTCGAAAAAGAAATGGAAATCAGCCTAAATCTTAACTTATCTCATAGGCTGTGTTAATCACAGGTCGAAACGTGTGCCACTGCGCTCATTTGTGATGGTGACTTCCTTCCATTTCCCAGCACCCGCCTTTTTGGACGTACACGCGCAGCCCCTCCGCGGCAAACTATCCAGCGCTCGATAGCGCTAGCATATACAAGTCGTTCAAGAGTCGAGCGCTGTCGAGCGCTAGATAGCGCTAGGCCTTTTGAACGACTTTCTTTAGTTCTGTGAGTTCGAGTAGTTTACACATTTTTCTCTTCTGTTACTCACAACTGTTGGTTGTCCCGACATGGAAAACAGCAAAATAGCTATTATTTTGATGGATTGTGTTGCGTCGTTCATGTTGTGTGTGTATTGTATTGACCTTTTTCTATTTGGATTATATTTATATGCGTTGTGTTTTGTTGCTTGTATTGTGTTGGGATGTGTTGTGTTGGATTGCGTTGCCTTCTCATTATAGCGAAGGACACATAATATAAAAATACAAAGCTTTACATTGAATGTGACCAACGATTATGGGTCTTTTTCAGGTCTGCTCTCTAAACTGCGCCTACCAGGAATGCCAGGTAGATGGATCGTGCACGTATGGTTGCGTGAACGATTTCTCGGGTGCGAGATGCGACATGCAGCCGGTTCCGTGGCACACTCGGTACTGGTTTATCATCTTCCTGTTCAACGTGCTCTTTACAGGAGTGTGTACCTTAGGTATTATTTACCTCTATTTAGAAAAGGAAATTCGAATGGTTGAGGAGGAACTAGAAGAGGAAATCAAGCCGCAGGAGCAGGAGCAGGAGCCGGAGGGGGACTATGTCGAAAGGGATATCATACCAGAAAAGGCAAAGGGAAAGGCCGATAAGCAAGCCCCCGAAGGGCAACCCCCCGATGAGCAGCCCCCCGAAGGGCAACCCCCCGAAGGGCAACCTCCCGATGAGCAACCCCCCGAAGGGCAACCCCCCGAAGAGCAACCCCCCGAAGGGCAACCACCCGAAGGGCAACCCCCCGAAGGGCAACCCCCCGAAGGGCAACCCCCCGAAGAGGAACCCCCTAAAGAGTAGAGAACACTCTGAGAGCGCAAACTTCCGCCAAAGAAGCCACATGTTCTCTTCCATTATATGTATAATTAATTCAGGCAATCCATTTTGCGAGCCAGGTCTGAGGCCGCTACAAAGTTTAGTTCATTTTAGTAGCTGAAAACTATTTCTGAGTGTTAAGCGCATGCGCCGACGTCATCGATAGTGTGATGAGTGATAAAAGTTCTCTTAATGCTTGTAATTCCAAGATGATATAACAGATAAACTCTAAAATGTTATGGATTGTTCCTTCGGTAAAACCCTGACTTTCCACAAAATTTCATTCTAATCTGTTGTTACGTTTTTGAGTTAGTTTGTTGAATATTTAACGAACATTTGGTAAAACATAACCCCCTTGGCGGAGGTGACAAAGAATGAAGCAAAAAGACAGGAAAACGAAACATTTGTAACGATTACAGTAGGGTTGTTTTAAACGCCGTTGCACTTCCAGATATAGATATTACCACAAAGTTATTACTGTGCTTACTGCTATTTACCTGTAAAGTAAAGAATAATTTCTTGAACAAGTGCAATTAAAAGGATGAATTAAACAATTATAGGAAACTTGCCTGTAAGGTGAAGGCTAATTGGAGTGATTTTCTGATGGGTATTATCTATAATGAGATGTGATGCGTGCGCATCATGCCGGTTTTAGCCGCGATTATTTCCCAATATGAAGTGTGAATTCTTCTGAGCCATGATGGATGGACATGCGAATGCCCCTTCCCATCAGGATACTTAACACTATTCCACTTAAACGTCACCTTCCAGAAATATCTCGTTTGATTCTTCAGTTATTTATCGTCCCCTGATTGGTTGGAGCATGTACATAAGATTCAGCATGGGGGAACAAATGCAATAACATTAGAAACCTCAGTAATCATCAGCAGTGTTGCTTTATAGAAAATTTCGTCAAGCACTAACTAGCAAGACTGGCCGTAGTGTCTGTTTTCCAGTCACTGGCTTGCAACAGAATTAGCTGAATGTTTGCTTTCTAGACTAACCTGCCTTTGTGTCTAGTGGCGTGTCTTTGTTGTAGGCAGCAGAACGGCATGTATCACGAGAGCCATGAACAGAGAATATCTCGGTGTTTACACCTGCCATGCTCAACATTTCTTTTATCCATCTAGATATGGTATTTCTCTTATCCATCTAGATATGGTATTCCTTGTTGATCTAGCATGAGGTTTCACACTGTAAATGAACAATCCTCTCCCTAATTTCAACGCGTTGGTAAGTCCCAAGTAACGTTTGAGATGTGCAATTATGCAAAACATTTTCTTTTTTAATAGATAAAGTGCTGTATTTCAAAAGATGTTTGCTATACACCAGGCGTCGCGTGTTTGAAAACTGACGAGTACACAAGTACACATTTGTTATCTTATAATCTGGTCTGATATTCTCTACATTCAACTTATGAATAGTCTGTCCTCGTCGTCCTGAAAGAAGAGGTACCAAAAGCATTGTTCTCAATGTATGTTTTTTATGGATAACTTCTCTGTTTCTACACACTTCCCCGAGTGCTCTTCCACAGAATCTACGTCCCAGGTTTTAAGACACTTTGGAAGAGCTGGGCGTTGTTCAAACACACCTTCGATGAGTCTGTAAATTACTGGATGGTTGTCCAGTGTATGATCACTGTCATTGTTAAGGTAGGCTGGGAAGGCACTCTTAGCTAATTTCACAGTGCTGTGGTATAGTGCTGAGTAACATTTTGCCACTTGAATGGCTGCGGGCACCAGAGCTTTGTTTCTTTTAACTAATTTCCTCCACTACCTTACGTATGTGTCGTCAGCCTTTGTAGAGGAAAGCCGCCAAGAACCTTCACCCGAGTCGATCCCCGGACAGACCAGGCTTTGTTTATCGTGCCTGAAGCAAAGGGCACATGCTGCCGATCTATTAGCTTGACAGTCGCCTTGCTGAGAAACCATGCAGCAACACCAGGTCTGTCGTTGAACCCTCACTTCAGGAGATGGCTACGGATATCCTGCAAACCAACAGATGTAGACTCTGTTTCTGAACCAGTGGGTGTATCGTCCCCTGATAGCTGGACACTTTAAGAAGCCTCAGTATACAGGGCAGGTGCACTGGAGAGGCCTGGAGTTGGCGCACCAACACCGACACTGCCCAAAGATTTATGGGGCAAACTCCTTTCCACAATGCTTGAGTTATGTCGTTGCAAGAGACAGAATGGTTTGTGCCTAAGTCATTGATGCAGTAAACAGCCAGGGCATTGTCAGGCCTCAGCTTAACACATTTCCCCTGCAATGCTTTTGCAAAGCATTTCATAACCACAGGAGCAGCTTTTTTTCAAGTAGTTGATGTGGAAAGATTTGTCTATAGGCACCCCAATTCCCCCCAGCTGACACCCACATTCACATCCCCAGCCTGCCAGGCTGACCTGTGACAAAACGACCACTTCAGGTTAACTAATGCCAATAACACTGAATGTTGGTTGTATATCCCCATACCACCATACCAGCTCACTTGTGCTCCCCTCACAGAGAATCATGCCAGCAAAAAATTCCCTTTGTTCCTTTTCATGGCTTTAGTTTTGCCCCTTTCGGAGCAGCGATTATTCATGGGTCCATACCGGACTGCTGGAAAACTTGCAATAACCTTACCTATGACCCCTCCCCTGCTGCGTCTCTCACTGTGGAAAACTCCATTTGCAATACTTTGTGACAAGGCTCTTTACGACTATTAATTCACTCTTCCGCGAGCTTCAGTCACTAATTCTGAGTCAGTCATCACACCCAGGTAATGAATTGCCTGACAGGTGTGAAACTGATTTTGTACGATGGGGTATAAATCCTACACTGGAAAGGGTAATAAGGGTTATATCAAACATGAAAGATACACTTCCATTCAGTATAGCCGACGAGAAGAGTGTCATCCAGGAATATTACAGAGATGTGTCCTGCTTCTTTGACAGTTTCAAAGATTGTCTTATGGCCAAGTGATCTGTCGAGATGCAAATGCTAATCCGTCGGGAAAGGCATTAAACTCGTAGAGTTGCCCTACCCATTTAAACCTGAGCAGTTTTCTGTATTCCTTCTGAATCAGAACAGAATAATAGACGTGTTAAGATCTAAGGATACCATGTAGCCGTCCCATCTAATGAGATTCAGTGCTATGTAGTTATAGTGTGTCCATTTGAAATGGTGGTTAGTCACCTGGGAGATCACATTCTTCCGGTTGAAATCATTCGACATGCTCTGACTTTCTTTTTTCTATTGCATCACGTCCCCTTCTTAATGATCAGATGCTATCATGGAAACCACCTTTTTCTGAATCAGTTTCTTTACTTGTCCATCTATCATAGCAGATTTTCCAACGAGCAATCAAAGCCAATCTTTGCACCTCAGATTAGACTGAGAATTTTCGGGGTCAGATGTCATCTGTAGCCATGTATTCTCAAACTTACCTATTCTACCTGCCTCAAAGACACCTGCATCCTTTTCAAGAGAAATGCACGATCCGACAACAATATAAGGAGGTCACTTACCTAACTCACTGCCAAAAACTCCGCTTGTGGGAGAACGTTCCCAGTCTCATCTTGTTTGGGTGGGATGGAGTCCTCCTCTGTTCACTGATGGGAGCACCCTTGTCTGGTTTGCGTCCCCTGTCTTGTCCTAAAACTGCTTTTTTTTTTAATAGATGGAGGTGTCCATGTTCCGCGACAAGCGTCTCAGCTGATCCAATCAGCCCTTCACCTCGCTCCGTCTACAGTTAAATCTGGGACAGTACTCTACTGAGCTGTTGAAATTTGCAAATCATAAACTGTTTCCAGCAGCGATCACTCGGGATATCAGTTGTCCGACCTACACACTCCCCACTCACATGTTTTGACAATAGCGTTGCTTTTTGTTCTGGGGTGTAAGTGCTGTTTATTTCTCAACACGAGTCGGCTTGTCTTAAAAACACCACATGGAAACTGCGTCATGAGTACACGCACGCCAATCGGATAATTTGTCGAGCTCTTTAGAAAGTATCCCAAACCACAGAGGCCAGATTATCACCAAAAAGTTTGTCAGTCATGGGACAGCCACTAAACTATCATAGATGCGATTCAATGATTGTTCTAATGTGGCTTGAGTACTGCACGCCGGCGAATTGATAAGTGCCTCAACTTGACAATAGCTTCAGTACAGTGCCTCTAATACCATTTAGCTGCTCCAAGCTTTGCTTATATAATCTCAGCTTGAAAGCTCAAGACGCAAGCCTGGATTGTCACCCAAACCTACTCCTGATCAGCTTCTCTGCTAGTTTTAGCTCGAACCTATTTTTGCCGATTTTCGCAGCAACCTTTTCGTCCCACTCCTCTTTTGCGTATGAAAAGTTTCTCTTGAAGCGTTTGGATTTTTTAGGATGGTCATCTCGCTTTTCTGCATCACTTCATCGTCAGTGTCGATTACCAGCTCGACGTTGTTGACGTACTAGGTCGAGTGATGTGACCAGGTCGAGTGACGTGACGAGGTCGAGTGATGTGACCAGGTCGAGTGACGTGACGAGGTCGAGTGATGTGACCAGGTCGAGTGACGTGACCAGGTCGAATGACGTGGCCAGGTCGAGTGACGTGACTAGGTCGAGTGACGTACTAGGTCGAGTGACGTTACCAGGTCCAGTGACGTGACCAGGTCCAGTGACGTGACCACGTCGAGTGTCGTACTAGGTCGAGTGACGTGACCACGTCGAGTGTCGTACTAGGTCGAGTGACGTGACCAGGTCGAATGACTCTTGCATCATTCCAATGTCCATTTTTGATTTTCTGGTCACCTGTTTATCGTCAGAGAGCTCGCGGCATCTCTTTTCATATGCTGTTCGTTTCAACAATTCGCAATAGGACTCGAAACAGTTGTCCCATTTTGCAACAAGTTGTAGTAGCCAGCTAACTGAGACCGGGACTTAAAGTAATTTCTCCTCTGAGGGAACATTATTTTCTTCAGACTCAATATCGGCGTTGTCCGAAGTTTCTGAGACTAGTTCAGTCAAAGACGTTACATAGAAAGACGTGGAACTTCTGCAGAGCCTTCATGCAAAAAGGCGAGGATACGAAGAGGTGTGACCCTGGCATTAGGGTAGGTCAATCACGTGGCTTCTTGGAGCGAAGTTCAGTCAGCACAATTTCATTTGTGAAGTCAAGGATATAGATCACCAAAACTGTACTTTAATGACATCTGAAACGTCGAATTCTCTTAGATAAAGATCTCGTTCCCGTCGATCAAGGTTTTTATCCGCGTAGAGAGAACGAGCACCGGACGTTTCCATTCATGATCTAAACGAAGATAAGAAAGTGTATTTAACTTATTGTTCTGTGTCTTTGGGGAACCGTAAACAACTTAATTTTCGGAACAGCTGTGCGTGTGGCGAGCATTTGAGCAAGAAATTGCGCTGCTAGAGACACCGTCACATCTCTTCCGATCAGTAATAATTGTAGCCCCCCGGTTATAAGAAGTGAACATATCTCAACACCCATCCTCGCAGCTTCATGCAAGGTTCTACATCTATCTATAAACGTCTTTGGTTCAATTAAAGTCTTTGTAACTGAACTTTTTTAGGGTCGACTCAAGTAGAAACAACTTTTGACTTGAACGTGATCCAGTGACCTCAGTCGAGCAACAACAATAATCGGGAAATTAATGATAGCTGGACATGGCTTTTGTCACTGGCAATGCGACGCGTCACTGGCATGACACGCTGGTATCACTTTTCATGTGAATGCTCCAACCAATGTATTGTTACTAAAACCAATGACCACAGTTAAAGAGAACAAAAACTTGTATCTTGTCTTCTCTGTCACAGCGCGAGTGACGTTCACTGGATTTGGTAAAACTTAATGGATTCCTAATGTGTAGCAGTCGGTGTAACTGCAATAAGAGCGGATGAATGTTTACGACATGCATTGCTGTCGTCAAATTGATTGGTGCAGTTCTGACAGCAGTTTCTTGTTTGGCGTCTGGAGTAGTCCTTTAACATTCGGCCAGAGCTGCTTGATGCCCCCTCATCAACTGGAACCCCTGGCTACTGGCTTTTCAGGTTCTAGTCCAGTAGCTCAGCCAGTGGTGGCCCCATGCAACCAATCTGTCCTCAATCATCATGACATGTCCCCGGTCTGCCAGATCCACAGGGATGCGGACTCGGCCTCTTGAAGCTCTCTCGTGATTCTACCAGCTGAGCTATTCAATATTTCTTAAAACTCCACAAGAGAGAAAATAGTTGGCTGGCTTTTCATTTTATTTTTTTAGCTCTCAGTTTATGATCCATCTACGCATGGAGAGAGAGGGAAAACATCATACAGTGGGCACGGCAGAATTCATTTTAAAATGCTGGGCCTGAGATGGTATTCATTCAAAAACTGCTTTCAGAACTGCAGCCGAGGAAAGTTTTGTCCAGTTTTGAAACGTTCCTTGCAAAAATGATCACAAACTGACATTTAGAGCTTCGCCATGCGGCACTGCAGCCAGAGCTGTTGGTAGCGATAACATTCATCGTGCTTGGCAACAACGAGAACAGGAAGACACAAAATCTTTCTGAACGGTTTCACGCGAGTGAACGTGTTTTACTTGAAAAATATATCTTCTTCGAGGTTCATCTCCAGTGAAATCGATTATTACGGAGTTTAGACTTACGGCCAGTTGAAGTTTTGTCATGTTATTTCCTTTAACTATACAAACAAAAAATAATAAAAAAAGTTTTACAAAGGACCCTTAGCTTTCTATGCAAGTGTTGCTTAGCGCGATTCGCGGAACTCGTGAATGAACTTCAAATGCGACTAAGAAAGTATGGACGATATGCTTATTGTAACATTTATGATAAAAAATAAAACATGATGATATGCCTTTTCGCATAAGAAAACTAGAGAGCGCTCTGACATAGCAAATCTCTACTAAAGAAGCCACCTTCTCTTTCATGGTCTCTGTATAATTAATTCAGGCAGGATGTTCTGCTAGCCAGGCCAGAACTACGAAGCGTAGTTCATTTTAGTGGAGAAAAGCATCTCTAAGTGATGAATGCATACAATGACGTCATCAATAGTTCATAGTCATTAACTTTGTCGATATAAAAAAAATGTAATTCCAAAACGAGAAAACAGATAAGCTACAAAATTTAATGGATTGTTTCATAGATAAAACCCTGACGTTCTACGAAATTTCATCATTATCTGTTATGAACCTCTCGAGTTATTTTGTTCAATAACTAATTCATGAACGAACGGAAAGTAAAACATATGCTTGGCGGAGGCAACAAATCCTGTTAAAAACTCTCGAAACACAACGCAAAGTCGTCGATTCAGATCATTTTATATTCACGAACTTTTTCATATCATAACGAGCATCTAGCTGTTAGTTTTCTCGTCTATACAGCACTAGATGGTTTACCCGTCTGCACCTTTTCCCGTGTCCACCTTTTCCCGTGTCCACCTTTTCCCGTCTCCACCTTTTCCATTTCCCTCTCCCCCTAAATAACCGTACCTTAGATACTTTCCCACCCCCAACCCCCTCACATTCACCAAACATCAACGCCTGATGAGATGAGCGAGCTCGGACCTGTAAAACCTCGTGCAGCATGAAGCACACGTTGGAGCCGAGTTGCCTCCATTTGCCGTCAACAGTCCCATGACTAAAAAGTTCCAGAGGGAATATCTCCGGAACGGTCGGAGGTACGCCTTCCAAAACGCGACGACTACCCCCATCCAGTCACGGGGGAGCGATATGCCAAATTTCGCGGAGATCCGTGCACGGGCGGCCGAACGCATAGAGCGTACGGAGGATGGATACACAGACAGAAACCGTTTGGGTTTTATATATATAGATTTGAGTGGTCATTGTGAAGTGCTCTGCTCTCTTACGGTCGCTGTACACCAGGCTTTACGCGTCGCTGATGGTGTCGCTAGCGACTTAACGCTGGGCACAGTCGCTGGCAATATCGACAGGATGGCTTGTGCATGTATCCACAGATCCTTGCCTCACTCAATGGCGAATCTATACTCGTGTATATATCTGTGTAAAGATATTCCTGCTCTCTCAACAAGTCAGTCAACCTCGCCATCCCGTTCTCGTTTATCGTAGATGCCATAAGGATTTCTTAGTTAGTGCTTGCAGAGCCGCATCAGAAAAACGCGCAGAGATCGAAAAATGTTTTTGGATGGACGCTAGCAACTCAATGCATTCGAAACGCGGCTACGCGGCTTGGCAGCATCGCTCTCTACACGTGTGGCAAGCGATGAGCGCTGAACACGAAGCGTCGTGTAGAGAGCGTCAGTGTTGAACGTGTGGAATCGCCTCGAGTACAGTGAGGTTTGCAACACTAGTCAGACGTAAAAAACGATTCCCGCGAGAGAAAAAAACAAGCCATGCTCGAAATCAAAGGGTCTTTTGCAGTTTCAATTTGTTTTTTCTGTTCTGTGGACATGTTGTGTATGCAAACGCACATGAATTTCGTTGCCAAAGTAGTTTTAACGTTGTTGTAGCACGTTGCGGTCAACTTGTTCACTTTCTTCCCCACCCCCCACTCTACCCCCACCCCCACTCCATCCCCATCCCCACCCCTACCCCACCCCTACATCACCCCACCCCCACTCCATCCCCACCCCCCACTCCATCCCCAACCCCACCCCTACACCACCCCTACCCCATCCCACCCCACCTCACCCCACCCTTCCCCACTCTACCCCTACCCCACTCTACCCCTACCCCTCCCAGCTCTAATCTCCCCATCCCCATCTTTCAGCCCCTGCAATCGAGAAAAATAGAATCAGTTTTCACTATTGTTACATGAAAACACACACACACACACACATACACACACACACACACACACACACACACACACACACACACACACACACACACAAGTCATGCCTTTTCCTCCCCCAACCCCTATGTCTTCCCCCAATCCCATCAACCCCCTTCCCCCTTTTTTTGTCCATTGTGCCCTTCTGCCCCTTCCTTTTCGATCTCGCCTGATCTATTTTTACCTTCGCTGTTTTATGCATGCAAAATCAAAACGCTCGCGCTTCGCGCACCCCCTCCCACCCCAAACTTCTCCATTCCATCTCCTTCACCTTTGCACCCAACCCCTCTCCCTCTCAGCACCAAATTCCCCCTACCCTATCTCCATTGCCCCCAACCATCCCCACCCCCGTGCGCGCGCTTTTATAAGAAAAAAAAATTAAAAACTGTTGATTCACCTTTTCTATTGATTGTATTTTTGTTGTTACGTGCAGGACGAACAGAAGTGAACGATCCTAAAATAAATGACGAAAACATCGCCTCGCTGTTTACTGCCAGTGAGTGTAATGTTGAATGGAGTAGATCAGAAAAAAATCTCTCCTGTGCCATCAACAAGACAGTCGGATGCCTGGCAAATGCCCTGAAGACGGAATTAGAATGCATCCTTTTACGAATTCCCATGATGATTTCTACACTGAAAGTAATGCATATAACATCTGCATAATGTTACTGTTTTAAAAAAATCTGTATTGCAGGTACTAAGATAATTATCACGACATGCGAAAGACATAAAGAAAGTTTTGTGCAGTTGATGAAAGCACCATTGCTCAATTCACTTGAATACACCAATAGGTTAGACTATACCCTATGAACAAATTCCTGATTAGAAGTAAGTCAAGTACTTTGGCTTATTTCGAAGGCCAACTTTGGACCATTTAAAAGAAAGAGAAAGTCCAATTTTACACCTGGCTTGATGCGTGGTATGCCTGATTGAATGGCAGTGCAGAAAGCAAATTAAACACGGAGAAAATACAACGCAGAGGCTCCTAACATTGATATGTTTGCATTATAGAAATCAGGATCTTCGACTGATTATGAATCCTCACGTTCCAAACGAGAAACAAAGCGAATTAAAATTAGTATTAGTTTGTTTTTTAATTCCATTGTTTGTTGATTTCAACTAAATTGTATGATAAAAAGTTTTTTTCTTGCGCAGCCAACGTACGTTTGTGTTCTTCGTTCGTCAGGGTTCTGCCGTGTCATTGTGGTGGCGAGTGCGCAATACCCTAGGTGGGCGTGCTTTTACACAATTCGCAGTTCTCGCAGCGTTTACCCTTCACCCCTGGCTTTGTTGTTGTCAATATTTTACTAGGCATGATAATGTGTTAAATACTATCAAAACCACTCGCCATTTTTCTCCTCCAGTATGCGAGCGAATTGTATTCCTTTTTATTACCGATTGCAGTATGTTACACCTGGTCGTGAAGTACTTACAATACTTTAGCTGACTCTTGCGTTTCTATCGCAAACTGAGCTCCAACAAAATAAATAACATCTTGCTGGTGTATGTATATGTCTTAAGTTTTTATCTTTTCTTCTTCAGAATGTTAGACCGCATTGGTTTTGTATACTTAGTTCGATTTGTTGGATAACATGGTTGATAGCATTGGCACATTCTTTATTTTCGTGAACTTTTTCCAAATAAACTGTGCAAGAAAAGGGTTGTGTCTTGTGATTTGTGTTTTCTTTTTTCATTTCTAGATGTGCTAGAAGTGGCACTTGTGCTATTGGTGATGGGATAGTGACGTTGACGGCTCTCATGGCAGTGCTTAAGGTGCTGCTGTTTATTCGTGTGGCGCTAAAATGCATTTCATCACGATGGTAAACAGTTGGGAATGCAGCAGTTGGGATGGCGTGGACCATTAGTAGGGATGAAGTCGAGGAGAACCGGTGGCTGGACAACAAGAAGACCTGGAGGGGTCAGAGCACATTGCAACTTCTTTTCAGTCCTCAGAGACTGTCTGGGGGATGTGGCAGAGACAGCCACCCCTCAGTGACATTTCATTGCTACCCCAGACGATTTCCCCGAGGCATATAACCTACCAAGGCAGTAACAATGTCTTTGGAGAGAGGTTACCTTCCACAGCCAAGAGTACGGGCGCTTACGACGGAGTTGAGATGTTCCTGATGGTTGTATCTGTTGTCGAGGTGGATTTTTGACAACCAGAGCAAATGATCAAAAAAGCAGATATTTCGAGTGTGCCAGAACTACGAAGAGCTTGATAGACTGTGCGTACCTGTCATGTAAATCCTGCCTCT
>JAWQFJ010003812.1:0-10833 GCA_034096865.1 Theodoxus fluviatilis
CAAATTTGAAGCAAATATCTTCAAAATTGACAGAGAAAACAGACACACAAAATGTGATACTATTTATAGACCCATCTGCCATATTGGTCATGTGACTGTAGCAATGTATGTATGTATCCCTGCGTTCCGTTGCACTCTGCTTCATCTCTGCTACGATGTAACAGCCTCAAAAGTTTTGATTGGTTGGTTTTATTTAATAACTTTAAAAGCACATTATCATTAAAAGTATAGGGTTTTGGAGGCCCTCTTTGAATACACGAATCCCCAATATTATTTCACACTCAAATTTATCACTCTTGATCGAAGAAACGACTTAATAAAAGTATTAGGGTCGGAAATCATTCATACACAATCTTTGGTGACGTTTCAGCCAGTGGCAGAGGTCAACTTCCTGTCAAGGTCGCGCAGCAGCTAGAGCATCTGTGCGCCACTTGCTGTGCCTAGCAACGATGAAACTACAGAACTCGTAGCCGCATTTGATTGGCTCATACTAAACACAACTAATTGGAAGTCACTCCACGGACTTGCACGGTAAACATGCTTCGAACCATGGAGTTTACATACCATGGAAGTGGCAAACGTGCCGATTGCTGTCACATTTCGAAGAAATAAATGTTTTTGTGCTCTCATCACCGTGGCAGAGTGGATTGTATGTCTTGGTTTGATATTTGTAGTAAACGTCGGCATTTATACCCATGAGTGTAACGATTTAGCAGACGACACACGTTTGGATTCCCTTGACCTTCCTCTATGACTAGTGATGGTTACCTCCCTTTTGTTATTAATGGATTTTCTACCCTAATGCTTCTATGAAGCTGTCTATTCGATGAAGAGGGATATAAATGAATGTGACATTATTTAGAGGATCCATGTATCCAAAGAGGGCCTCCAAAACTCTCTACTTTTAATGGTAACGTGCTTTTAAAATAATTAAAGAAACCGACCAATCAAAACTCCTGAGCCTGCTACACCATAGCAGAGATGAAGCAGGGTGCAACGGAATGCAGGGTTAGTGTATTCTTGTTATGCGCAGATTTCACACCTCGAAGGCATGCTCAATGCGCAACATAGTCACCAAAACAAAGGTTCTTGGCTAAAAAGATGTGTTTTTAGTCCTTTTCTAAAATCTTCTAGACTCCATGACTTTATGAGTCGTTCTGGAATGTTGTTTTAATACTTTGGGCCTGTGAAGGAAAATGACCTGTTACCATAAGCTTTTGTTTTTTTCTTCAGAACTTCTATGAGTTTTTTACTTGAAGATCTTAAATTTCGCACTGCTTGTAGTCTTTTAGCAGTTCAGGGCCCGTATTCACAACGGCGATTTATCGGCGATTTATTTTAACTCCGATTTATCTCTAAACTCAGACGATTCCAACTGCCTGTTCCGCTCTCCCTTGGCTGGAAACCAGTATATATAGCAAAGCGCAACCTAGGATCCTCTGACGAGCGTACCTTATCTAACCGATCAAGATAACGCGGGGCTAGGAGATAAATCGAGTGTTAAAAAGATAAATCGCCGTTGTGAATACGGGCCCTTGCAGATAGACAGGAGCAATGTCATTACAAAGTCTGTTTTTGCATACTTCATGCAAGTGTCTATCATATATGAAAAGATGGACTTCCTAGGTGCATAAACAAGGATTTTGACTAAAAAACTAAAACCTGCCCTTTTAATAACCAAAAGTTTTCACGCTGTTTTTCATCACATAAGGCCACCCGTGTAATTTTCTCTTCAATGACCATAAATTTTCACTGTTTTTCATCACAAACAGCCACCCGTGTAATTTTCTCATCAATGACTATAAACTTTCACACTGTTTTTCTTTACTTGCAGCCACTCTTGTAATCTTCATTTTCCCTTCAGTGACGATATCGCACTGTTTTTCTTGACTTACAGCCACCCGTGTGCAGTGACAGCCTTTTCCCAGCTGCTGCAGAGCGTGCCACATCCCATGCTGAGTGGCTTTGTGGGTCATGTGCTGCCCCTGGCCCTGCTAGTGCTGGATGACTACACCAAGACCCACACCAGGAGGGGAGCAGTCTGCATTGGACACCTCATGGAGGCCTGCACCAGCGAGGCCATCAGAAGAAACAACTCGGGCCTTGTGATGTTTGACGCACTGAAAAAGCTGTACAAGCATCGGCCCAACCCCGAGGTGAGCAGGTCTGCTAGGCTGGGTACCCTAGTGGTTTGATGGATAGGATATTTGTTGTTCTTTTCTTCCTTCTCTCTGTGCCAGCCATTTTCTGCACCACATTTTATCAAGGATTTGAATTGCCAGACAGAAATGGGAAATGGAGACTGCAAGTAAATTGAAGTACATTAGGATAACAATAAAAACAAAACTATTGAGTTTCAACTCTGCTTGTTATAAGCATTTTCACTTTATATGAGATAAATAAATCTAATATGAATTGGTTAATTTATTACCTTTTTTCTTCCAAAAGTTCAAGATTTTGATGCCTGTTTAATCCTACATTAGTACATATTTTGATCTGTTGTTGGTTAAACTAATCTATCAGGCTTTGGTATGGTTTCTCCTCATGTTTTGAATGCCTTCTTAACAACCATGATTACTGTCTCTGAACTTGATCTGGGAATTGATAAGTTACCCTAGCAACCTTGCACTGACATCTGGATCTTGAATTGTTTTGCACTTTATCCCAGTAGTTTAATGTACAATGTACCATACTATCCCACTTCACCCCTTGCTGTTATTCCCAGTAGGACCCAGCTGTCAGCTGACCTACAGCTGCTCCTTCTCACAGTTCCATCCTTTCTGTCATTGCTCTAAATTTAGCAGTTAGAGCTACCTACTTTGCCAGACAGGGCTGATAAATTTAGAACAATGAGTTTGAGCAGAACACCGCAGAGCTAGCCCACACCTTTGCACTTGCAGGGCAGCAAGGCTCTGTGAAAATGGCATGAAGGGTGAAGTGTAGCATTACAGGACTTTACACGTGATTGCCTCTATGTGAATGGCATGAAGGGTGAAGTGTAGCATTACAGGACTTTACACGTGAATGCCTCTATGTGAATGGCAGGAAGGGTGAAGTGTAGCATTACAGGACTTTACACGTGATTGCCTCTATGTGAATGGCAGGAAGGGTGAAGTGTAGCATTACAGGACTTTACACGTGATTGCCTCTATGTGAATGGCAGGAAGGGTGAAGTGTAGCATTACAGGACTTTACACATGAATGCCTCTATGTGAATGGCATGAAGGGTGAAGTGTAGCATTACAGGACTTTACACGTGATTGCCTCTATGTGAATGGCATGAAGGGTGAAGTGTAGCATTACAGGACTTTACACGTGATTTGCCTCTATGTGAATGGCAGGAAGGGTGAAGTGCCATGCAAACTGTCCATTGCTCACAAGAGTCTGTTGTTCACAGGATCTGTTGTCTGAAAGATTTACTGTACTTCACACATTAATGCCTTTGCTCCTGTCTCACCAGGTTCTGGAGAAGGTGGCCAGTGTCTGGATTCAGGTTGCATCCAGAAGTGAGGCTCCATCACAGTGCCAGTACCCTCAGGCTCCTCTGAAGAGTGAGGTCCTCCGCACCTTTCTCGTGGACGTTGAAATGGAAGTGGATGTGAGTAGAGAGAAATGAGAGGTTGCTTTTTTCATGCCATACATGCTAGTGGGACACATGTTTTGGCAATGTAGTCCAGTATCCATCATCAGTTTCACAAATATCATGGCCGTAGAAACAGTTCAGTGGGTCTCACTATCTTTTTGTGGGACACAGTGAGTTTTTGCTACCCTTTAAGGAACTTTTGGAAGCTTGGTGTTGTTTCATTGAGAGACTTCACTTCACTTCACTTCACTTGTCCCGTAGTCTGGACAACCGTTGGGGCACCACAGATGATCTGGCAACCAGTTCTCTCCATTCCTCTCGCCTCTCGGACTGTCTCAAGGCTTTGCTGAGCCTCATCCCTGTCCACTCTGAGACGTTGTCCTCCCATCTTTTCCTTTGTCTGCCTCTCCTCCTCCCTCCTTTTACTGTGCCTTGTAGCACAGTCTTGGCAAACCCTGACGATCGTGAGATGTGCCCATACAACGTTAGTTTGCGTCTTTTCACAGTGGTCAGTAGTTCTTCATGAGGACCGATGGCTTGCCTGATTCTGTTTTGGACTTCCTCGTTTGTGATGCGGTCCTTGTAGGAGATGCCGAGGAGTCATTAAAAGCATCTCATTTCCATGTCCTGTATCCTTCTCTCCAAGTCAGCTGTTAATGTCTATGAATCACGGGCATACAAAAATATGGACATGACCAGGGCGCACATCAGACTGATCTTTGAGCTGAGGGCTATGTTCCTGTCCTTCTAGATGGTCTTGAGTTTTGTGAGTGCTGCTGTGGTCTGAGCAATTCTGGCGAGTATTTCAGGTTTGGATCCTGCATCTGTGACAATTGCTTCCAGGTATTTGAAGCTGTTGACGGTTTCCAGTTTCTCGCCAAAGACCTTGATGTCAGTGCTGATGCCATTGGTGTTGTTGGTCATCAGTTTGGCCTTCTCTGCACTGATCTGCATGCCAAAATTTGTGGAGGTTGTGTCTAAGCGCTCCACTAAGTTCTCCAGCTCCTTTTCACTTCCGGCCAGGCCATCTATGTCGTCAGCAAAACTTAAGTTTGTGATTGTTCTGCCACCAATGCTGACTGTCCCCTCGTGGTCTTTTAGGGCGTCAGTCATTATTCTTTCCAGGAAGATGTTGAAGAGGGTGGGAGAGAGCAAACAGCCTTGTCTCACTCCGACTGTGGTTCTGAACCAGTCCCCAATGCTGCTGTTGAAGTATACGGCATACAGGTGTTCTATGACTCTGATCAGGTTGTGTTGATGTTGTACAGCCTCATGAGAGACAGGTAGTTGTAACTCTGTGTCAAGCAGAGTGCAATGGAAGTTATGCCCTTGCTGATATCTTGAAATAAACCGGAGGTGGACTAAACATCAAACAAAAGAGTTGAAGGGAACAGTGATAGTGTTGCACACAATAAAAACTGCAGGATACAGTGCACCCTTTAACATTTTTGCCATGAAAATAGGCAGGTCAATAGGGGAGTAGAAACAAAATGTTTTCATTTCATGAGATGCATTTAGAAATGTTAGTATGCCTGATTTTGTAATTCTGTCAATTTTAAAATTTTTTGTTAAGTGGATATAATGCCTTTGATTCACCAGATTAGGGGTCTGTATATTTATACATTTTAGGCTGGAAGCAGATGTTTAGGTGTGTTTGTGACACTTTACTTTAGAATAGTGTCTTGATTAAAATTCATTGTCATAAGAACCAGAAACAATTTGTCAGTTGGAATGGTTTTGATCATGTCTAGTTTAAATCTAGAGATACTTTAATTAAATCCCTTCAAGTCAGTGCATTTCCTTGTTGTCACATGCAGGAAGAGAGGAGGCGGGTCATCCTGGCTGCCCTTGCTTCCATGATCCCATCCATGGGCCTCTGTCTGACCAAACATTTCAAGCTGCTTTTTGCATCCCTGCTGCGGAGCCTGGAAGTGAAGGGAGGGAAGGATGAGGAGGCACGAAGACTGGCGGTCCAAGCCCTTTGCTCCACAATGCTGGTGGCCTGGCCTCAAATGCACAACCATGCTACAGCTGTCACCAAGGCATTGCTCCGCCTATTGCTGGTGAGCCCTTGTCACAGTGTGAGAGAGAAACAATGAGGTGAGATGGAGGCCCATACAGAGACAGAAGGTTGTGTTTTATTTCGTAGGTGATAGAGGCAATAGAACTGTGTAGAGCTGAGTTTCCTAGAGGAGAGTCATTTGTACTAATAGCTATCAAAGTAATTTAGAAATGAACTTTCACAGTGAGTGTTCACTCAGACAAAATCAAGTCCATGTAAACCTTTGGGCTTCATGAGCCCTTATTGCCAGTACACCAATATCATATATTTGATAACTTCTGATAAGATATTTCCATTCTCTGGGTATCACAGCCCAGGTAGATGATAATGATGTGATGACAATGAAGGAAGTAGGTAGATTTGAATTTTGCTTTAAAGTGTATGTTGCGCATAAGCACATGAACTCGCACAGGGTAGAAAAGGAAGAATTACACTCTTGGGCAACAGAAAAGAATAATCTTTGAACCCTTCAGTTCATTATTTATATATCCTTTAGATCTTCCGGCAGATATTTACCATGCTATAAACTATTCATCATCCTTGACTTTCCTCTCTCTTTCTTCCTCCTTAGGAGCTGGCAATGTCAGAGAAATCAGTGAAAGAGCGAAAAGCCTGTGACAGACTGAGGCAAAACATCATCACTGCCCTGATTCTGTTGCGTCAATGCTGTCCTGACCAACTACTTTGCTGCCAGTGTGCGCTTGCCTGTGAGAGAAGTCCTTGCCAGTGTAGAGGCTGCCCAGGACATTGCTGCCAGTGTGCGCTTGGCTGTGAGAGAAGTCCTTGAAACAAAGCAAGAGGCCGATGAATTGTCACAGATGCTGCAGTCGTGCAGCTAGGGCTGGCCTCTGATGGTTTTGATGGAGAGACTTGATGTGACAAGATAGCATGTGAAGTCGTGTGCACGTAATTGGTCTGATGCACATAGACTGAGGAAATGCAGATGCAGACACAAACATACACGCATGCATAAACACATATGTGTGCACAAAAGCACATACACTAACACCTACACACAATGTGTATGCACACACATACACACACACTCACACACACACACACACACACACACACACACACACACACACACACACACACAGAGGAGATGAAAAAGGTGCTCATTTTCATGGTGTGGTGCATCCAGTCACTTATTGGTGACAAGCACACTATAATTCGTTGCTGAAGAGATGATATCAAGCCCCACCTCTATTTGCACAATGAGGAAATTCAGACAAGAACTGCTGAGACTCCTATCCAAAAAGTATGACAGCCTGGATCCTCTACAGTTGATGGATGTCATTCTGTCAATCGGTGCTGTACCATTCCCAGTAGCTTCACAGCTGCCTCTCTGTGACTATGACATGGTTGGCCTTTGAGCTGAGTGCTGTGTTGAAAGTGGTATGTGTGTGTGTGCTGCTGTTTCCTGGTTTGTGTAAGTGTGCACTTGTATGTATATTGCTTCCTGGTTTGTTAGTAGTGTGTGTGTGTGTGTGTGTGTGTGTGTATGCATGTGTACATGTATATGTGTGGGTGTGGGTGTGCATGCTTAAGGATGTTTAAAGATGATTGCCTGCCTGGCTGCCTGTCTGTCTGTGTGACAATTTGAAGTTGTATGAAATTTTTGCTTTCAGTGAACATGCACGCAGTCTGTAATGTGGATTAGCTGCTATAATTTTACAGTAGTAATATTACAAATTATTAGTTTGTACTTAAGAAAGCTTGTACATTAACAAAGAATACCCTGTTTAAACTTTGTGATAATGCTTCTTGAGGAAAATCTGAGCATTCCCCATTTTCTTCTGTAGAATATAAAGTTATTGTTATATTGCAATTTTGTCCTTCTTGTGTTTTTTATAGACCAAATAAACTGAAGAAAAAGAGAAAAAAGTTATTGTTATATTTCATGAGAGTAGTATGCAACCATTATAGCATTATCTACTTCCATCCAAAAGAGACAAAAGGATAAAGTTTTTGGTTTGTTTATTTTCAATAACATTTAAAGCCCCAAACCATAGAAATGTGTTAAGTGTACCGCAGAAACAGATTCAGTATACCTTAAACACACCTGTACCCATATATGTGTGCACCCATGTACAGACATGCACATGTATGTGCACATGCAGTCACAGGAGCTGCAAGCCTCCATCCATTTCGTGAGACAATGAAGTAGTTGACCTTGGCAGCACTTTTCTGGAGCGACTCGGGAGCCCAATTATTGTATGGCAGTGTCGTCTGCAGTGACTCCAGATAAAGTTGGTAGGGTCCCAGCTTTGCTCAGCTCTTCTCTTCCCTCTGGTCCTCCTTTCGGTAAGCCCCTCCTACCTTAACTTCTCAGCCCTCGACGTGTCCAGTGTCACAGTGAGAGAGACCAGGCTTTTCTATATCCAGTTCTGTACTTCCAGGTGTTGGGATCAATGTAGCCTGCAGGGTTTTGCGACAATTCAAAGTCGACAATTCAAAGTTGACAACTGAAAGTCGACTCTTCAAAGTTGACAATTCAAAGCTGACAGTTCAAAGTTGACAGTTCAAAGTCGACAATGCAATGTGGGCAATTCAATGTCAGCTTTTTAAAGTTGGCAATTCAAAGTCGGCAATTCAAAGTCAACAATTCAGAGCTGACAATACAAAGTCGACACTTCAAAGTTGACAACTGAAAGTTGACACTTCAAAGTTGACAACTGAAAGTCGACAATGCCAAGTCGGCAATTCAAAGTCAGCAGTTCAAAGTTTGCAATTCAAAGTCGACACTTCAAAGTTGACAGTTCAAAGTTGACAATTCATAGTCGAAGAGTTTTGAGTAATACTAATAGTCAGCAGAACAGCACATTTTCCATTATGTTCGTTGATGCCTAGTTTGGATTGCAGACTTTGCGTTGTGCTGTCAACTTTGAATTGTCGCGACACCAGCCTGCAGCCTATACCTCCTACGTGCATCCCTGTAACGAAGAGAAGGACATCCCAGTGGTCGAGTTCCCTCTGCTGGCTCTCCGTACAGCAGGTCCTTTGGGGTTCTAGGACACTTCTTCCCAGAAGTTTACCTCCTGGTGTGCTGTTTCCCCGGCCATTTCTCTCCCATTGTAATTTCCCCCCTGAGGTCATTTCATCCCTCAACATTTCCATGGACTGAACATGAGGAATGCAACAAGTGCCGTTTCAGCTCATAAATAATGAAATTTCCACACAAACTGCATGTCGGTGTTATTTTCTGCACATAAATGGGAGGAAGTCTATTTTTATTTAGCGACTTTTTACCCATGAATGGATGCACACACCGCTCTCCGTTTGCACCATGGACACCGGGCCACTCTTGTCATCTTTCCAACACGACCATCTCAACTCGCAGTCTTATTACTTTCATCTTGCAAATGGCAAGAAAGTGTGTGGGCTTGAAGGGCATGTGAGAATCTCATTCAGAGGAAGATGCAGTGAGATCGCAAATGCAAAGTCAGTAATGGGGAGGAAGTTTGGCAGGGCTGAGGTAAAATAGTTAAGAGTTGGAGGGAGGAAGAGGCGTAGATTCGGGTGGGGTGATAGGAGCATTGTCCAGGGAGGGAATTTAGTGGGACGAAATGACCTCGGGGACCCAGTCGTTACGGGGGAGAAATGACCCAGGGATGGTGTGACCGGTTTGTTTCCAGGTTTCAACTACCACACATGTCCCAACCATCTGCAACTCCTTTGCCTCAAAAGAACAGTCACGCTTGGGACGCCCTCATGCTTCACTACGTCCATTGTGGAAACCTTGTCTTGCCAGGCGATGTGCAGTGGGAATCAAAAGCATCGTAAGTGGAGCTCTTCAGAAGGCTCTCCTGCTCTGAATATGTTGTCCAGATCTCAATGCTGTATAGGATATTGCCGAGAACACAAGCCGGGCACACTCACAGCTTGCTTTTCTCTAGTAGGCGACTGTTGTTCAGTATCCCCCTGTTCAACTTGGCCTTAACATTCACTGCTTTGGTGATGCATTACGTTCAAGTCTTTGTATCGAGAGTCAGTGAGCTGGAGATAGTGGACCCCAAGTACATGAACTTTTCTTACATCTCGAGAGTGTGACTGTCGGTGATGATGGGCAGGATGGAGTTTGCCTCCATGTATCATGGCATTTTGTCTTCTTCAGAGTAAAGGTAGGACAAACGTCTCTGCAAGCACAGGAAATTCTGTTTATCAGGTTCTGCAGATCGGTGTCTGTTTGGGATACCAAGGCTTCCTCGTCAGCATACGAAAGTACTCGAATCAAGACTTAGATTGACTTTGATCTTGAAGCATACCCAAGCAATGTTGAAAAGTCTTTCGTATGAGGCAAGAAGACTCACAAGAATGCTGACTGGTTCCTGAATCTCTGTGGCTTCAGGGCCATGCGATCCACAGCCAACATGATATTCTTTTTACTTCAGCTGCAGGAGAAATGCTGCAAGCAGCACCCCCATTACGTTGTTTTCATTGACCTCACCAAAGTGTTTGGCCTGGTCAGCAGAGAAGGAGTCCTCAGCTGCTACGGAAGATTACTTAGCATCATCATGGATCCTATATAGGATCCATGGCATCATGGAATCGTTCCATTACAATAAATAGAGCACAGTACACTTCAAAAGCCTTCCAGTGAAAAGCGGAGTGAAGCAAAGTTGCATACAGACTTCAGCCCTCTGCAGGGTTGTCTTTTCCATGCTCCTGTGAGGTGCCCTAAAAGAACTTAGCTCGTTGAGCAAAGCCATTTATGAGGACAGACGCGTAATGGGTCATTCTATGACCGTTCCTTGAAACATTGTAATCTGGAAATAACCAGGCGCAGAACTGGCACTGTGCATACCCACATAACTCTCCAAGACCAACGACGTTATCACTTCATCTTCAAGGGAGGGACAGATGACACGTCTTTCCTCCAAGCTCCCGTGATGTGCCCTAAATGATAATGGCGAGTGTGTCTCCCTACATTTGAAAACTGACAGAAAACTTCTGAACATTGCTCTGCTTTGTCAGCACAGAAACCGAGATTCATACAGTATGTGCACATTCAAGGACTGATCAAAGATTTTTTAACATTGCTTTGCCTTATCAGCACATACATTGAGATTCAATGTGTCTTACAGACACGTGCATTCACCTACGCGTGCACACATGTACAGGCTACACACTTATGGGCAGGCATATAGACATGCTGTCACATCCTGACACAAAGACGTGTATATGC
>JAWQFJ010003815.1:0-30000 GCA_034096865.1 Theodoxus fluviatilis
TTTGGAAAGTTGGGTTCGAACTAGCATTCAATTTAAAACAAAATATGCAGGTCCCTAAGAATGTTAATTGTTGGACTCTTTAACAGCTGCTAAATTTGTGATCTTCTGATTGCTGCAGATCCCTTAGGGAACATTATGGAAGGCCTCACCACCAAGAGGTCAAAGGCCAAGGTCGTGGAAAAACTGCTGTCCTTGGGGCTGGTGTCAGACAAGAAAGAGCTGCACAAGAAACGACGCAGCAAAGGTGGACAGAGAGGCAGGAGAAGGGGCAGTGATGATGAAGAAGACGACAACCTTCAAGGTGACTGACCACCTCCTCGTAAACATACTTTTGTTTTGGTCAGAAATGTTGCCGTATATTCTATTAGTATCTTTACACAAATGCCTAAAGTTTACTTCGAAAGAATCATCGGCAACTCATGTGCACTACTAACATTACTGAAACTGGTTTTACAATTTTTGTAATTTGTCACTTTTTCTGGCACTGGCTTTCATTTGACTGACTTTCACTGAGATTGCAGTCAGCAGGGGAGATGCATAGTTACATTGATATTTTGGAACCAGATTTGGAAGTAAATTTGTATCTTGTTTAATTTTTCTTTTAGACATTAGTTTGCTGTGGAGCTACTTCTGTTGTCATGGTTTTGTTGTTTTAAATTTGAACAGTAGAACAGTAAGTTCTTCTAAGTTTGGCTTGCTTCCTTCCTGCAGTTCTGATATGGCACGCAGTTCAGAGAGGAGCGGGATCCTGTATCAGTTGCTTCAGCCAAAAACTAACATTAATATAACATTCACATGTTATCTGATGAAAGGGTAATCATGAAGTATTAGTACAAATCTTTTCTCAAAATATTGTCAAGGCTATATATATATTTTTTCTACTTGCTCCTGATAGAAATCATCAACTCCACAATTTTCCCTCTATCAATTATGGCCTCTTTGGATAATTCTGACTTCATTATGATTTCTACAAACTGACTTCCATTGCCAGAGCTGGGAGAGGACTTCGAGGAGCCTTTCAGTGATGCAGGGAGTGATAACAACGATGATGCCAACAGCGATGTTGACGATGATGAGGGCAATGAACCATCTGGGGCGGCAGTTCCTGCAGACACTGCAGACATCAGCAGCCTGCTGCAAACCCTGATGGAGAAAGGTAAGGGCGCCCACTTCCTAATCTGTGCTCACCTGTCCCATCTTCCTATGTGACAGGAACAACAATTAGTACATGTAGATCTCACTTGTCCTGCTCTGTAAGGCATCATGAAGAAAAAGATAAAAGAGTTTCAGTAACTTTCACACTTGTCACATGATGTCCACTCTGTACTTGTGAATTTAGTTTGTTTCATCCCAAAGTAGTCCAAAGTTATCCACTGCAAGAAATGCTATTTTCTGGCATGCCTTTTTGACTCACATGCGAAGCAAAAGTGAGTCTATGTACTCACCCGTGTCGTCCGTCCGTCCGTCCGTCCGGGCGTAAAAAACTTAAACGTTGGATTTTTCTCGGAGACTATTAAGTCTATCAACACCAAATGTGGCATGATGGTGTATGATGACAAGGCCTCTAAAACCATACATGGTGACTTGACCTTGCTTCAAGGTCAAGGTCACAGGAGCCATAAATGTGGTTTCAAAAACAGTCATTTTTCACATTTTCCCAATTTTCTCCCACGTTATTGAGAATGGCGACCTTAGCTACAAGTGGTATATAGGGCAAAGTAATCCCTATCTTTTGATACCAGTTTGGTTGACCTTGCTTCAAGGTCAAGGTCACAGGAGCTCTTCAAAGTTGGATTGTATACATATTTTGAAGTGACCTTGACCCTGAACTATGGAAGATAACTGTTTCAAACTTAATAATTATGTGGGGCACATGTTATACTTTTATCATGAGACACATTTGGTCACATATCATCAAGGTCAAGGTCACTTTGACCCTTATGAAATGTGACCAAAATGGGGTAGTGAACCACTAAAAGTGACCATATCTCATGGTAGAAAGTGCCAATAATCACCATTGTGCTTCCTATGTCTTGAATTAACAGCTTTGTGTTGCATGACCTTGGATGACCTTGACCTTGGGTCAAGGTCACATGTATTTTGGTAGGAAAAATGTGTAAAGCATTTCTTAGTATATGATGTCATTGGTAGGTTTAGTTGTTTGACCTTGACCTTGAAGGTCACCTGAAGGTCAAGGTCATATAAAGATCAAGGTCAAGCATGTGAGTCGTATGGGCTTTGCCCTTCTTGTTATTCTTGGGCAGTCAGCCAAGTTCACAATACTCTGAAAATGTCACAGTACTTAGAAGGTGTCTGTGCTTGGATCACTTTGCCAATGTTATTGAATGCTTGTTTGGTTTGCATGTTCATCTTTTGAATTGCTGTCTTGACCTACCCACCCCCACCCACCCCCCAAAAAATGTTGCACAAAAATTAAGCTGTTTCTTTCTCTGAAAGGTTACCAAGATCAGCTGCAGTGGATACAGAAGAGTGCCAAGCGAGTTGCTGATGACAGGGAAGAAGATGGTAGGTCAAACTTTCACTCTGCAGACTGAATGACATTTCACCTGGGGTGGAGTTTCTGCTTTTGGGAGGCTTGACACGGAGTTTGGTGACCTGTGTATTGCTGCCTGTGGGTTAGTCACCAGATCTGCCTGACCAGTTTGAATGCATGATTGGGTCTGAATGGCCTGATCCTCTCAAAGTGCCCCTCGGTAACCTCTTTGGCTGCTTGGGGCCACCCCTGGCTGTGCTACTGCAGTAGGCCCCCAAAGCCCAGCAGCCAGGGGCTCCAGCCGATGAGGAGGATGGTGAGCAACTCTGACTGTATGTTGGACTTCAAGCTGCTCAGTGTCCCACCATCGGGACAAGTAGAACTGTGATTATTGCAGGAGTTGGTCCAATGACAGTGCAAGGGGTCATCACAGACATAGTTAATAAATGCAAACATTGAAAATGGTTGGTCTCAAAGAGGCGTTCAGTGCTTTTGTCAATTTCATGGATGAGATTGCCACATGTTGCTGTTTTCATAAATTAATGTGGCTTTTGTATGTGACAGTTTGTATTCCATACATGATTGTCTGTTGATTTTGACAAAGACTTTAGTGAGAACAAGATCATGAAGATGTGGTCACAGCCTTAACTCTTATGCAGAGCCTCTGGCCATGAGGGCAGGCTGTGGTTGTATCCAGTGCCGGTCGCAGTAATTCATCATTGTCTTACTTGTCTTTTGTTGTCCAGGACAAGCTTATGTGTGCTCCATTTGTGTTGCATGCATCAACATTGATGGCCCTTTTCCCTTCTGCCAGGGGACATGACTCGAGTTCCCATCGTGCCGCTGTCTGAGGAGAGCGAGAACGCCATGAAGGACCCAATCTTCACTAGCTTTCTCCAGACCATCGGCATCTCCCCTCCAGCCAACGAGCAGGTGGGCAGTTGCCTTCCTGTAGACTGTTGAATGTTGTTCTCACATGTGAAGTAGCACTTTATTGCATGGTTCAAGCTTTGGGTCTTTAAACGATGGCACATGAGTTTAATTTCCACCAGTCTATTTTTCTTTTCTTTCTTTTTTTCCCCATTGTTCTGTTTGATGCAGTGTGCATGGGCAAGTGTTACAGCTCATACACACACACATAGACACACAGACACACATGCATTAACACACATATACATCTTTTCATTCTTGCAGATACATTATTGTCATGCTGCATGAACATGACAAGTTTATCACTTGTAACTTATAAATCAGTTCAAGATTTGATGAGGACCAGAAAAGTTATGTCTTAAAATCTGAAAATTATGTCAATCAAATGTGCTGCAGTTTATGTTTTTTCTGCTTAAAACTCAGTATTCTTTACCACATCTTGTTCAAGTTGTAAATCCACATGGAAACAGATATTAGTAATAACATTCCCTTAAAATCATTTACATAAAACTAAAAAGCAAATAAGCACACACAAAAACAGACAAGTTAATTAGTTTTGTATCAATTAACACATAATCAGTCATTGAAGAACAATCTCTTTTGATCCTCAGGAAGCTTTCTGGCGAATTCCCTCCGACCTGTCAGTGGAGGAGCTGAGAAACATTGCAGAAGGCCTCACCTTCAGCAGTGAAGGGGAGCTGACTTCGGCCGACAAGATCAAGCCCAAGGTACGGGGCCAGAGCCAGGAACCAAAACCCAAAGAGAGGAAAAGCTCCAAGAAGCCAAAGGACACAGCAGCATCCAAGAAGGCAGACAGAGGCCGACAGAAACAGCCCAAGGCTAGGAAGGAACCCAAAAGCAAAGACAAGTCCAGGGAGAGAGAGGGCAAGGCCACCAAGAAAACTCCACGCAACAAGTCCAGAGTGGACGACTCCGACAGTGAGGAGGAGTTGAATGCACCCCAAGTGCATGCCTCCAGGTGTGTAGCTTGCATGTGTCAACCTTCTGTGTTGCAGTCATTGCACTCTCCATGTAGTCTGTGTAGGAACAGCTTTTGGGTTCATACAGTAAAATAATCTTGTGGCTACACAGACTACTTCCTAGTATGTGACCCTCCACTACGGAATGAGTCGCTTTGTCCCCCTGGGCCATTTTCAGTTTTTTACTCTGTCTGAAAGTATTTTAAATGGCAATCACAAAGGTGAAACCCGTTTGAAAATCGGACAATTAGTCTCCGAGTTACAGGTATTTGAATATACTTACCCTCGGAAATGTGTTTCTGGGAAAATTTGAAATAAAAGTTTTGAAACTTCAAAACAACAGTTTCCTTAGCAACCATGCATGCATTTCTTTGAAATTTGGCACAGTCATACAACATAACATAAAAAACTAACACACACATTTTCAGTTTGAAACATAAAGTAGTTTATTGTCAACATTGTTTCAGAAAATACACGAACATGTACGTTCACAGCTAAATTGTCACAATGGCTTACTGATCAAAAACCTATTCATAATAATTTTAAAATCAGTGCTAATGTGCACAGGTCCAAGAAACACAAAACAAAATGCTATGTGATATGAAATTACACTAAAATGTTTGTGTAGTAAATTAAGGGGGGGGGGGGTGCACAGTGATTGATAAACTATTTATACGCCACAATGGGAACTGATGATGCTATTAGATTCCAAAGTAGTTTATTCAAAGAAACATACACAACTATTTACAAGCAATGTTGATATGGCCTCGACCTGAAAACAATCACATACAATTTGTAGTTGCAGAGCCAGTCCAACTATTTGAAGTAATTTCATCATTACAGTTCATTTAATACAAAGATTTCTCAAACAAGCAATGCAAGATGTACAGCAGAGAGCTGAATACTCTCTCAAGTCTGCACATTCATCTTCGGCAAATGTAAATAAAATTCAACTTGCGGGTTGAGATCGGCTTCGTGGCCGCTGAAAGTGATCTCGATCTGTTGATTTACATCAATCTGACACAAGAAATCAGTAATACACTATAAATTTACAAGTTTACGGGAACATACCTTCATGTATGCTTGTTTTCCGTCGAAAAATCAGCAGTAGTGAGTCAAAATCACGTTAGGCAGGGAAGCGTGGCGCGTTGGAGGCAGAAGTGCAAACACCTCGAGGCTCACTCTAAGCTGCGCTCCGATTGGCTGGTTCATTCCCTCCCATATGGTCCATAGTTAAGCAAACCAATCAGTATGAAGGTTTTGAATGCATAGAGTGATATCAGTTCTTACAAAAAGTATCCAAAAAGCTGTGAAATGGTGAAAAAAATATTGAAATCGGTTGAGTAGTTTTTGAGATACAAGCATTTTAAATTATGAATATTTAATGAAGTATTTATTTTGAAACCCATCTTGCATAAATTAAGTATTTAAACGCATTTAGAGACAGATTTGGTAAATGAAACTCTCTGACATTGTAGATAAAGGATTACTGAACCAGAAACAACCAAAAACTCAAAATCGACAACCCACACCCCTTGTACCTATTTCCAGTGCTAGCGCTGAATGGTTCCAGGGAACCATATTATGGACATATTATGTCCATTTTCTTTTCTTTTTTTGCTCATGAAACAGTGTAATGTTTTAATTGGATATGTAGATTAGAGATATTGGCGTGTGTGTGTGCGTGTGTATGTGTGTGTGTGTATGTGTTTTCATGCTTAAGGATTCATCTTACATCAAATGGAAATATGAGATTTGATCAGTTCAACTTGCTGCATTGTGTAATATTGCGTTGTGTAGGAATAACACTTTGTTGAAGGGTAGCTATTCTAGTTTTTCTGTAATCTTAAAGGTTGTTAGCTCAGCTCAAGATTTCATAACAAATTTCTTAATTTATACATGTACTTCATGGTTTTTGCTTTGGGATTCCATGGTAGAGAAATGTTGCCACCAAATTATCAAGTTTGTGTTTCTTATGCTTAGCTTGCTGTACTTCTAAATTTCCTCTCCTCATAGATTAATTAACTCTTAAGATTTTGTACCGCCCATTACTGCCCACCCTGCTCAATCCTGTACTGCCCATAGCTACCCACCCCAGGTGGCTGTTACTTGACTGATTTTTTTCTACAAATTGCATCATCCTTACAAGTCTGGGGAATGAAACACATGAATGACTTACAGGTCCTGAAGAGTTCATATTTACCTCATGACACCCACCCCATTTTCAGTGAGGAGTCAGGATCCGATGTGGAGGCGTGGCCTGCCCTGGGCAGTGAGAAGAAGGAAGACAGTGCCAAGAAAGATGGAGAGAAGAAGGATAAACGGAAGAAAAAGGAGAAAGAGGAAGATGAGAATGCTGGGGTAAACAGGAAGAAAGCCTTTGAGGCTCTGATCAAGAAACGACTGACCAACAGACGTGCCGAGAGGTCTACCCGAAAAATGCCGCCACCAGCCGCACCTGATGACCCTGTGGCTGCTGATGCAAGGTAAGAGATGGAATGATGAAGTCTGTGAGATGGTTGCAGTGGAAGCAAGTTGGACTTGGCTATGAATGGTTCCAGGCCTTGATGAGGGAGAGGAAGGTTGGTTGTGGAACTGGCAATTCAGCGCTGACGAGGAATTTCTGCCGGTAGAACCTGAATGAAAATGAGAAAGATCATGTTTTGCTGATCTTACATCTGTGCATGTGTATGTGTGTGCTTGTTTTTGTTATGAACTCATCTCAAGCCGAATATGCTCAAAATGTGGACAATGCAGATTTGGACAGAAAAGATTATAAGTTCCTTTTGGAAGTCACTTATGAGTCGACTTCTGTAATGCTTGTAGAACCTTTATACTCTTGGGCCTATGAATGAGAAGCATTTATTGCCATATATCTTTTGAGCCTCTTCTTAAATGTAGTTGGTGTTGGTGTTTAACATATATCTCAATTTTTTAAAAATGTCTTTTGTTTTGGGAAAAGAAAGATTGATGCATGTTTATCACTGTAAGATTGAGTATGAAACTCCATGACACTTTAACAACAACAACATCTGATCTGGAGAGAGAGCGGAAAATGTAATATGGAAAGTGAGAGTCAAATTAAATGACTCTGCATCATTGTATATAATGTTATTGTTTCACCATTTGCTTTTATATTCTGATTTGAAATTATATGAATGCATATACACTTTATTCGTTACATGTATTCTTGCTGTAAATTCAACTTGGAAGCAACTCAATTATCACCAGTCATTCATTGCATAGATATTATTTTCCACTGATTGTGAATACTCCCATCATGTGTTGTGTCCATCATCTCAGAAGAGAAATTACTGAAGCAACTTCCATGCAAGCACACTTTATTACGTAACTTTTCTCCTCTCTCAGTTTTGTACCATCCCCTGCACGTTTCTGTCGCAGCGACTCCGACTCTGACGATGCCAGATCAGTGATCATCCCGCTGCCCTTCAACATCCAGACTCCAGCTGATGCAGACTTCCTGGAACCAACTCCCTCTGGGGATGAAAACTTTGTCACGCCCCGTAGCTCAGGAACTGGTCTGGCTTCAAGGAAGAGGAGAGTTAAGCGTGTGATGGACTCAGATGAGGAGGACAGGTGTGTTGAAGAAATGTGTTGCAGGCTCGAGATATGAAGCTGTGGCATTTAGCGTTGATCAGTGTCTCTTTACCGTGAAGGTAATAATGTGTATATCATCGAGCTTTTTTGTTTGTATGTTAGTTTGTAGATGTGGCATTTAGCATTGATCAGATAGTCTTTGTAGTGAAAGGATTATATGCATAATATTCATCTTTTTGTTGTATTACAGTCAAACATTTTTTTCTTTTCTTCCGACTGATTAATTCACTAAAGGTGATTGATAGAAATGTACTTGCTTTCATGATTAATTTTGGGTTAAAAAAAGAGTATCAAGATTGTGTCACATACTCCAAGTCCCCTTTGTTAAAACCCTTTATTTCCACTAGTGCAAAGAGAGCTGTAGATTTTAGATTTTGTTTAGATAGCCTACACAGCATGCCTTCAGTAATGAAGTTAAATATCAGCTGTTGCAGTATGTACAGATATTTATCTCAGCTTGTTCTTTAATCATTATTGTCACATAAATTTGTGTGATTTCATTGTCCTCATATTCATTAAAATTAGTCATCTCTTTGCTTGAATCAAGTTGTACTGTCTTTGCAGTGTGGCAAACAGTCATGCAGAGGCACGTGAGGAGCCAGACACGGTGGAAGAAAACCTGCCACCCTCAGGCAGCCAGACAGCCAAACGCCCACGGCTTTTTGACTCCGACAGTGACAATGACGACAGCCAGGGGGCTGACAACAGCCGGGGGGCTGACAACAGCCAGGGAGGCAGTGACAATGAAGACAGCCGGGGGGCTGACAACAGCCAGGGAGGCAGTGACAGCTTTGGAGTGGATGGACCTCCAGGAGTGGGTGCATCACAAACAGACAGCCAGAGCAACAAGAGGCTGCGACTGCTGGGCTCGGATAGCGAGGATGACTCCAGTGCCAGAGTCGGTGCCAACTCCCAGAGCAGCAGCCAGCCTGCCAAGCGCCAGAGGCTGTTTGACTCGGACAGTGAGGATGAGGATGCTGCCCTTGCTAGTATCAGTCAAACAGGTGTGTAGCTGTGGTGGTAATGTTCCATGCCGAGTGCTATGCTGTACTTTACCCTGCAGGCGTTTTGATGTTGATAGCATTCCTCAGTTTTCTCTCTCTTGGGATGCATTCTTGATGTGCTTGCTTTAGGGTTGATGAAAGATAAACATATGTTTTTCTTCCATGAGCTGCAATTCACAATTTGGTATTAGTCTAAGTTTGCCCCAGATCCCACGTATGGGTTTTGGGAAAAGTGGATGGATTTACCTCCCTTGGTCAATAGCTACATCATGTGAAGTCGTTAACCATTAATGTGCACTGTAGTCCCTTGATTAGGGAAAAAAACAAAACCTCAGTGTCTTGCACATTATGTTTGTCCAGACTTATCTGCCTGATTAATTAGTCCACATACAAGCAGGTGTACTTATGATCTCAGCACAACATAAACCTTCAGTAGCGCCTTGTTTTCTGCATAGGCTTGCAGATCAGTGCGACTTCAGTTTCAATAACTACTATGTCATTAGAGATGATTTCATATCTTTATTTACTCATGAGATCTGTGATGTTCTAGTAGTTGCAAACTGCAACTAGATCACGTTTTTGCAGTTTGAGGGAATCATTTCTGGACATTTTTGCAATCATGCATTTCCCTCTTTTAATGTACAGGTTTCATGCCAGCCTCTCTGCTGACGAAGCTCCAAGACTCTGGCGCCAACTCTGACTCTGGGGACAGCATCCCACTGTCTCGGAAGCTGCAGAGGAGAAAAATCCTCAGTGATGATGAGGATGACTAGATAAGATGACAGCGACCTTGTCTGCGCTGCACCTACTTCACCAAGTCCTTGCATGGCCATGGAAAGCAGCTGTGCTTGCACTGAAGTTTGTGGGGTGTATTTCCCCCCCAATTACATATTTTGTTTTCATCTCACAAGTTTGAATGAAAATGTATAGAAAAACATGGAAATCAAACTAATGAGGAAGAAAGATGGAAGCAGTGGGAAATTGGGGAAGTGATACAAAGAAATTCCTGTACATTGTTTGATAAGGATAAAATGTAATTCAGTCGCATACAATGATACATTTCAGTCAAATTAAGTCGGGGGTTTTAATCCTGGTTGCCACACAGCAGTTCACAACATATGGAAAGCATGCAGTGTCGGGCCGGGCCATGGATTGTGCCTAGCTGTCTCTGTGATGGTCAAGGAAGAGTGGAATTCCCCCCTGGCCGAGCTGTTGTCCCACTGGTTCATCGGTCAGATGGACTGGACTTAAGAATCAGGAACTGTACTGCTCCCAAGGAGCTAAAGGCACACAATAATCTTTTGGCGGAAGAACAGTCTCTATCATACACATGCCCAAGGCTTTGTTGAAAAATAATGTAAATAACTAGAAAGATGATTTATACCACAGCTCCACTAAAACCTTAGCCTCTTCTTAAAAAGATGTGCCACATGTACATTGTGATGATTTCATTTTTTGTGTTTGTGCCTGTTTTTGCCATTTGGGATGTTGGTTCTAACCATGTTTGTATGCTTGATGAGATTCTTCAAGCACTCAGTACATTTTTGTTAACTTATGTGCATTAAAGTTCTTCTTTTTGTCTTTGCTACTTGAAATTTTAATTCGCTGTTTTTTGTGCATGTCTCAACTTTCTTTGATTATAGTTACTTTATTAAATGTTTTCTTTTGAGTAATTATTAGTCTTTTGTGTTTCTTTAGTGGAATCATGTGATACTTGAAAAAGAATGATCTATTACGAATAGTATGAGCAAAGTAAGTGTCCTCTAGAGTGTGTGCACCATTCTGTGAACCCGAGTCAGTATTGACTCTGGCACAGTTCACAATGAATGCGTAATATAAGACTTCATCCTTTGCATTACAGCATTACGCCGAAAATAGTTCGTTCTTATACTATTTTTTTCTCCACTTTTTACAGAAATCATTCAGATGTCAAAACTTGTTTCTATTTCAACACAAATATTTTATTTTATCGAATAAACGCTTGTTTATTGCCTCAACAAGAGTAAGTTAAGAGTTTTATGCAAAATAGTCTTAGTACTACTTTAACAGTGTATGTCAGGAAGCAGATCGGTTGTCTCACAAGCCTCTTGTGACCTCCATTTGCATTTTTTGGACAAAAACCTTCCATCACATGATGTCAACTGGGCTAGAGACACTTTCGCCGGTAGGCAAAGTCTCTAGTGAACTAGAAAGTGTGTGCACTTGAAGACTCAAATTCTGGAGTTGCACTGGTTGCCAGATTGTTGGGGCCATTTGGACAAATAGAGCTGCATATACAGGCACTTTCTAATATCGGAATCTGGAAGTCAAAGGCGTTTGTGCTTCCAGCAACTTATCTCCCATATCTGGGTCACAAACCACTACACTGTACACCCTGATAATTGGGCCATGTAACCTATTCTTTTCTGGCGCCTGAAGACACAGTAACTCAATAGATGGGACGCACAGATAGGCATCAGCACCATCGTCACTCCCTGGGGAGTATTCTGACTTTATGCTGGCGCACGGTGCCATACAAAGCTTAAATCCAAGGCAATGTGCCATCACTGTCCTTGCAGGTACCTTGTTTTTCTCTTGGGTGGGGAGAGGCAGTGTAACTTATATTAAGCATCTTGCCCAAGGTTGCAACTCTAGGATTAAGAGCAGCTTTCATCCCCGATATAACTTTTTAGTTGTTTGTCTCGTTGTTAGATTGAACATTGTTCATTTCTGTCTGGGATACAGAAGACCCTTTGTTTTGGCTTGGAGCTGTGCCACTTCTTGCTGCAAATTCATTTACCATGATCAGATAGAGGAGGAGTGTGAACAAGAAATCTCTCTATTCCATGAGACGGCCTAGATGCTAGGTCTCCATTTAGAAAGGAAGAGTCTGGTCAAGGGGAGAAGACTCCATTGTAAAGACAATATGAAACATTAACAAGAAATTCCACGACAAACTTGTTGCGGACCTGTCATCTATACTGATTTCATCTAAAACATTCTCATTTTTGACTCACATGCGAAGCAAAAGTGAGTCTATGTACTGAGCCGTGTCGTCCGTCCGTCCGTCCGGGCGTCCGTCCGTCCGTCCGTCCGGGCGTCCGTAAAAAACTTAAACGTTGGATTTTTCTCGGAGACTATTAAGTCTATCAACACCAAATGTGGCATGATGGTGTATGATGACAAGGCCTCAAAAAACATACATAGTGACTTGACCTTGCTTCAAGGTCAAGGTCACAGGAGCCATAAATGTGGTCTCAAAAACAGTCATTTTTCACATTTTCCCAATTTTCTCCCACGTTATTGAGAATGGCGACCTTAGCTACAAGTGGTATATAGGTCAAAGCAAGCCCTATCTTTTGATACCAGTTTGGTTGACCTTGCTTCAAGGTCAAGGTCACAGGAGCTCTTCAAAGTTGGATTGTATACATATTTTGAAGTGACCTTGACCCTGAACTATGGAAGATAACTGTTTCAAACTTAATAATTATGTGGGGCACATGTTATACTTTCATCATGAGACACATTTGGTCACATATCGTCAAGGTCACTTTGACCCTTATGAAATGTGACCAAAATGGGGTAGTGAACCACTAAAAGTGACTATATCTCATGGTAGAAAGTGCCAATAAGCACCATTGTGCTTCCTATGTCTTGAATTGACAGTTTTGTGTTGCATGACCTTGGATGACCTTGACCTTGGGTCAAGGTCACATGTATTTTGGTAGGAAAAATGTGTAGAGCATTTCTTTGTGTATGATGTCATTGGTAGGTTTAGTTGTTTGACCTTGACCTTGAAGGTCGCCTGAAGGTCAAGGTCATATAAAGGTCAAGGTCAAGCATGTGAGTCGTATGGGCATTGCCCTTCTTGTTTCATGAAAATTCCGGAAAATGTTCATTTTTCCAATTTGCATGTACATCATTTTATTTTTTCTTGGGTTTGATGTAATAATTACATCCACTTTATCGAAATTGATCATCTGTTCCTGAAATAAGCATGATGTCATGGGGCACAGTATGCCACACTGCAGGTTTCAAAAGAGTGCGCTGCTGAAGGCCAAATCAACAGAGAAGTGAATTACCTAGTCAGAAACTTAGAAAGTGTCAAACCTGATGTGCACAAGAGGAAAAGGCTGCAATCATAAACTCCCCTTATGAGAAAAGAGTAGAAAATTAATGTTATTCAGGGACACTTAAATGTTTAGGGTTGGCTGGCAGGTTAAAAAAAATTGTGATTCAGGTTTCCCCTCTTTTGATTGTGTTTTTTGAAATATAATTAAGTATGATAATCAAGACTATTCTGATATTGAGTATGGGGGAAAGTGGCAGGCTTGCTGTTGCTCCACTTGGACACTAGAACGAAATGGAGACGATGTGGGTCAGTTTTGCAGGGGGTACAGAGGTCGGAGGTCGATATAGTAGACAGACGGAAAGGTGACGCAAACGCCAAAGTCCCTGAGTCAAGAACAAGAGTGAATACACTCCACCACCAATAGGCGGCGCAAGTCACGCGTCCTTGCTCTTCACGACAATGTTATGTGAAGGTCGTTTTGGGAAGAATTTCATTGAAACCTCACGGCCAACATCCTCCTCACACATATACACACACGCGCACGCGCGGACATCGGGATGACTCTATACCAAAGATTTTCCTAAACAAGTTACAAAGTGCATGGCTAAAGAATTTGTTTACTTGGGAATTAATGAGCCCTTTGTTTTACATATATATAAGAAATAAATCAGTGGAACTTAAATCTCGTGGATTGATAGTTAACATTATCGAACCAGATAGCATTCTGAGAGTCAAACCTCCACCAAGGACGCCAGAATGTCTCTTCCATGACCTGTATAGTTAATTTTAGCGTCTGCTGGAGGTCTCCGAGTACAGAACGCATATGAAGACGTCATCAATAGTTTGACGTCATCAACTTCGTGATTTGGGGGGGGGGGGGGGATGTTTGGGTCGTAATTCCAAAACAAAATAACAGATAACCTCAACATTTTCCTGGATTCTTCCACCAGATTTCATCAGGATCCTTTGTGAACTTTTTGAGTTATTTTTCTGAATAACTAATTAAGGAACCGAGGGTAAAAGATCCTTTGTAGAGATAACAAAACTTGCAGAGAAAGAACACCGCGATAATTTTTTTAGGCCTTGGTGATCATCTTGTGACTGTCCGTGAGATATCGCAGGGGTTAAGGCATTCAATTTTCGTTACTGTTCACATGTTTATTCATTTTTATCGTTTTTTAGCTGTATTTTCATATCTGTAATGACAGCTCCAATGTGATTTCTGTATGCATTCTATGAACCCGAGTCAGTAGGCAAAGTCTCTAGTGGACTGGAATGTTCTGTATGTTGACCATCATTTGACAGCAGAGACAAATGAAGGAATTACACAATCTTTGACCTGTAAATCATTTAAGTGTATTTTGGCTACTCTACATTTTTATCCCTCCAGGTTTACTGGAGGTCCTACAGACTTTATCCCTCCAGGTTTACTGGAGGTCCTACAGACTTTATCTGTCTGTCTGTGTGTCTGTCTGTCCCGACTTAACGGCTGATATCTCAAAAACTACTGGACGGATTTCCTTGACATTTTGCACACTTACTGGAAGTTAGGTCCGATTGAATGTATCAAATTTTCAGAATCGAGGCTTGAAGAGAAAGTGGTTTTTTAAGGTCGTAAACTCGAAAGCACCTCCCTAAATAGTCGATTGATGGAATGGCGAAATTGCGAAATGTGTGACGTCATCAATAACTTGACGTAATTTTTATTTGTCCGTCTGCCTGTCAGTCCCGATTTAACGGCTGATATCTCAAAAACTGCTGGATGGATTTCGTTGACATTTTGCACACTTACTGGAAGTTAGGTCCGATTGAATGTATCAAATTTTCAGCATCGAGGTTTGAAGAGAAAGTGGTTTATTTAGGTCGTAAACTCGAAAACCTCCCCCCTGAGATTTCAATTGATGGAATAGCCAGTGTGGTCAAACAGAGTTATCTTTTCCTACTAAAACTAAAACTCTTTTTTGTTTCAACTGTGCAGTGTGCGAGTGTTGGAATGCTTTGTATGAATGTAGACTTTTCATTGTAAACGCCATGAGCTTGCCTATTAGGGAAGGTATGGGCGTATAAGTAGTCTGTATTATTATTATTATTATGATTGTGCGTGAATGAGTACGAATGCTGCAATGCACGTCTGGGGTGAACATCTATAATACACCTCCTCCTCTGTGTGACTGTGTGAGTGTTAATTCAGCGTCTATGACATGCCAAAGCAAAACAAAACATGTCATAATAGGAGCTTCCTGAACCTATCCATCATGTTTAAAATATATGGTCGATTGTTCCTGGGCCCATAGCTTGCAAGGGGGTTTAGGGAAAAGAACGTTATGTATGCTTTACAAACACTCCGTCATGTCAATTCAATAATGGCTCAGCTGGTAGAGCGTTGGACCCTTGGTCATGCATGACCAGGTTCAAATCTGCGCTGAAACTTTTTTTTCTTCTCTTTTTTCGAGAGGTTGTGGGTTCGAACCCGACCTGGTTTTTTGTGTTTTTGTGTGTGTGTGTTTTTCCCCCCTCTTTTCTCGAGAGGCTGCGGGTTCGAACCCGATCTGTAAAAAAAATAAATTATTTATGCCAAAACCTGGAGGTTCAGCGCCAGCGGTTTTTATTTATTGAACAGACTCGGGGCTCTGGTCCAGTGGTTACAGTGCTCGCCACGCTGTCGCTTTCGGCTAGCGGAAGTGGCGTTCGACGCTGCGCAGATTCTACTTCCTAGAGTTGCATGCTTGGGCAGGGTTTCACTCGCATTGCCTCTCCTACCGAGGAGTTACACCGGTCACTGTAGGCTTGTTCAGGAGGCGCAGCGATTCAAAGCGCTGCTCAGCGCTGCATGTGATTCACTCCTGAACGGCAATTTTGGGGCGTGATTCACTCAGCACTGAGCAGCGCTGTGATTCACCGATCCGAGATGATGCAGACGATTTTGCATCATTTCAAAATGGCGTCTTCGATCCCGCACTGGCCGTCGATGCGTAAAATAACCCTCAGAAACACCATTTTGGGACTGGAATGGGCTTTATTTGCCCCAAGCGCCCTGTATGCGCGAGTAATGGCAAGTAAGGATGACACAGTAGTGGACTTTATTCATGCAGAATACATTTAACGTGCATGAACGATGTCTGTGGCAAAGAAAACACTTTCTTCGCGTTTATCAACACATGGGGCACAGAAGATTTACCTCCCCTTTAACAAGTGAAGCGCTGCACAAAATCTGAGGCGTTCAGGAGTGGCAAAGAGCGCTCAATTGCCAACATGAAGCGCTCATGCAGCGCTGAGTACTCCTGAACAAGCCTTGTATGAGCGCTGCACTGCGCCGACGGGGTGAAATTACCCGGCAAAAATGTCCATAGAAAAAGAAGGATGAAATAATTCAAGATTATTATCAAATGAAAGAGATAAAATTATCGTCTTTGGTTAACGTCCCCAGTTACCGTGGACAACTTTAGAAAGACTTCACAAAAGCGACAGTTACATGAAGACAAGATGAATTGACCGCTGTTATTGAACCTCTGGGGGTTGAGGGTAAGAATAGACCCACGGCGTCTCCCTACGGAAATCGAGAATTGACTCGCTCTTTCTCTAACCAGTTCGGATGATTTTCGTAATCAGTGGCCTTACATAGCCTGCAAAGGTTGATTGGCCGTAACACTTCATTCTTTCATGAACATGCTGATGTTTAGTAAAGCCCACTTCTGTTAGGCCAATGCTGGATCAGGGCCTCTGCCCTCGTTCTGAAGTGAGCAATGTTTTGATGTTGCATAGTTGTAAACTCTGCTGCAATCAGCTTGTACATTTCAGTTCTTCTTTGCACAAACGCATCATACATTTACACAAAATTGATGCACACGCACTTCATGCAGGACTTCATGGGCAGAAGCGTTGAAGAGACTGAAGGTGGAGAAAATGGGTGGCTTAGAAAACCTTGAGGAGTGTGGACTGAGCGGAGAAGATATATGGCGCTTCTTGCTTATCTGTTTTCCTGCCTTCCTGATGGAGAGAGGACTGAGACAGGGTGGAACGGAAGTTGTCTATTGCCTCAGTCTCGCCACGCGACCAGCACGCGTCACTGATGACGTCATCGGCGCACCCTGCATCCTCCACACACTATCAACAGTCACCCAACAGAAATGAAATTAGTACACTCTTTGACAAAAATAATGACGCAGCTGTGTTTGAGATGTCATTGGTGACTCAATGTTTAGGGCGGAATGCGTTTACAGGTCATGGTCCGAAGGTTACAAAATGCACGTCTGTGAGACGCCTATCCGTCTAGCAACACAACGCTGGCTTCGCCCGTTTTGAAGCAATGCAAAAGCTCTTAAGTCGATTTTAAGGCGTCTGAGATCGTCTGCGACCCAGGATTGTGATAATGCACCACGTGCTAAAATACTTTATCATCGTTTCTCTGTCGTAACCATTTGGTGCGTTAGTTTCCGTTCGTCATAGTAACTTTGTGAGGATAGTGTAGATGAAAACTTATGATGAGAAAGATTAGGAGAGAGAGAAAAAAAGGAACTCAGAATTGTATCTTGTCTTGAAGCACTCGGATCTCCAACACACAGAAAACTCATAGTACCACAATTGTTTCTAGATGTTTGCTCATACGTGCAGTGAATTGATATCCACTGCACCAAATTTGGGGTGGAAAATGGACAGATCCTCTTCCAACGCATGTCGTCGCACTAGTATGAAAATGGACCACTGGACGTCATGTTCAGTTTAACTATTAGATGGTTCTTTCCTTGAATTTTCCACCCGATAAGTAACATTCCATTAATTAGCCCGCGTATGCATGCATAACTGCATGCAACAGACACTACCACTGCTGCTAATGACGTCACCAAATGCTGCTGCCCAGAGCGCGCCATCAGAGATCCCAAAGCCCCCACTGCCACGTGATTGTGACTCATGCATCGGTCTTCTGTGCCGCACTGGGACACACCAGAAGAGCTGGAAGACGTAAATCCCCGCCTTCGTGAACTCCAACGGGCCACCACTCCCAGTTGGGGTAGAGGGTGGGTGAGTGGGAAATGGGGGTGGGTACAGAAACTTGGAGGGGCGGGGTGGTTGTTTGCCAGGGACGGAAATGGCTAATGAGGACATCTATTACAGACACGTGGGTGCGACAGAAACGCTTCCAGCGGAACATGTCTCCTTTCCGTCTCCTCGGACACCTGGTCTGGACTCTGGCATGGTGACGTCATCTCACTTCGGACGAAAGGGGTGAGGACTGGGAGTGAGATAGATGGAGGTGGAAGGTGGAACGAGAGATGGAGAGAGGTAGAAAGGTCATGGTAAAAGTAAAGTGAAAGAAGGGATGGGGAATTGTAGAAGAAGAAAGGGGCAGAGCTGAACAGGGGAGACAAGTTATGAAAGCAAGTGTGTACGTGTGTGGACGAAGTGGATGTGATTCGTACGACATAGAGGCTCATGATTACACACGAAAAACGGAACAACGGAGTTTGTTAAACTAAAGGAGAAAGGAATGGATGCTTGCATATTTAAATAAAACTTTATGGTTTTTCAGTCTCTGTAATCTGTGTATGGCCATTGGCTACCCTAGATACTGTGTTTGAATTGAGAATGAGCTAGTCAAGAATCCACTTTTCTTGCCATTCATCTCGTCTTTTGTCAAAGAGCTTTGGGGGACGCAATGGGTTCACATGTATCGTTAACCTCGCTCCTGAGGGTAACGTAAGGGATGGGATGGCGAGGTTGCAGATGAAAGAGAGGAGTGACAAAACTTCAACAGCAATCAATGGACATGAGATGTCATAGCTACAACTTGCGTGAACTTTGGGCAAGTAAGGTTTATCATCCAGAGTAGACAAGAAAAAAGAAAAGAAAAGAAAAAGTGGCTTTCCGTAGTTAACGTAAACATGCAAATAGAATAGAGGCAATGTTGAATCGAAAAAAGAAAGTCACATCTGCTTGAATGTCAATGAGACAAACACAGTGGTAAAGTCTTCTTCATATGGATCATTTTCAAAATAAGTCACGTGGATCGTAACTCCTGCATGCCATTGTAGGTCATGGTCTGTTACCCTCAAAAATCGTTGTGCGTGGGTTGCTTCCACAGCTCCAGGCGACGTATAACGTTGTGCGTGGGTTGCTTCCACAGCTCCAGGCGACGTATAACGTTGTGCGTGGGTTGCTTCCACAGCTCCAGGCGACGTATAACGTTGTGCGTGGGTTGCTTCCACAGCTCCAGGCGACGTATAACGTTGTGCGTGGGTTGCTTCCACAGCTCCAGGCGACGTATAACGTTGTGCGTGGGTTGCTTCCACAGCTCCAGGCGACGTATAACGTTGTGCGTGGGTTGCTTCCACAGCTCCAGGCGACGTATAACGTTGTGCGTGGGTTGCTTCCACAGCTCCAGGCGACGTATAACGTTGTGCGTGGGTTGCTTCCACAGCTCCAGGCGACGTATAACGTTGATAACTTCCACTGAAAATATTTCGTATGCACCTTCTTTTAGACACAGAATCTCGCTATTGAATTATAGCAAAAAACCGAACAGCACCACACATTACCATGAGCAGCAGGACACCACTCACCACTTGAGGACTGTGCGACTTTTTTGGGGGGTGGGGGGAAGGGGGGTGGGGATGTGTGTGTTGGGCGAATGGGGAAATTGCGCGATGGCTTTAAAAAAAAATGCTTTCAGGCGTTTCATGCTACTGTGACTACCGAGTTCTATAAATCATGGTGATTTCGAGCACATTTTCTTCCGCACCTTTCTTGTTGTCTTTAAAAGGAAACTGCAAAGTTTTTTTTTCAGAAGCAAAACAGCAATGAAATGTTGTTCATACCGCACGTCTTGCTTGAAAAAAATCTTTGTTTTTCTCTTTTCAATAGATAAGTGAAACTTTGCGTTTGAAGCCGATTTGTGAGCTCGCTTTGGGCTCTGAACGAGAGGTCACGTGACTTGGATTTTGTGATGATACATGTACATGTAGTGAGTTACTAGTGTGTCGTACTACGTTCAAAGTGGGACATGGTCCGTAAGCGTCTTGGTGTTTACTGACTGCAAAGTGTTAAAATATACCATTCGTTTAGCAGCAGTCAGTGTTTTCAAGAATACTCTTGCATTCGTGAAAATCCTCGAATATTGTACCAAAACACCCCTAACTTAGCACTTGTCCTTTAAACTGTCCTTGATCAACTTTTAGTATATACATAAGACTCTGGACTGGCGACAGATAATTAGGTTACATCAATCAGGTGCATACTGCTTGAATCCTAAAGTCTTTCCATTTCGGATATTTCAGCTTATAAGAAACTGTCATGTTTAGAGTGAAAAACTTTTCCTTCACTGCCAATTGTTACGGGAGTTCCAATAGCTTTGAGAGATTTCTGTAAAAACAAAATATTCTCTGACCAGCGAGGTGGATGCATGTTACCTCTCGACTGCAGTTAACGTGCAAACAAGGTGTTTTTGAACATCAAAAAAGCCGTTTTCAACAGAACAACACCCAGGCCTAGGCGTAGGGGGCAGCTTTCCCAAGAGTGCATTCAAATAACAAAAACAAAAAAGATTACAAGGCCGTATGCTGCGTCTTTCATGTGCCTTTGAATCTCTTGGGACGTTCCGTGTTTTCAACCAATCTGCCCACCTTTGTGATGCGACCCGTCTCCAGCAGATCAAAGGAGAAGACAGAGAGGGACGGGGATTGGGCAGAACACACATTTCAACCGCTCTCTAGCAAGGGGACGCGTCAATCATTCGTCCCACGTCGTTTCCAAACAACTAGAAATAGAAATGATTCAAAAACTCTCCGACACTTTCTCCTGTTGACCCAGGAGAGAGCGCAAATAAACAAGCCAGGGCCGTTCATACAGCAGATGCGAGTGTTTGGGCAAACCGGCCCCTTTTGAAGGGGCAAACTTCATGAATTGTGAAGCGTACACAACAGCAAACTCCCAGCAGATTATCACGAGTTCAGAGCCGGAGGCGACCCGAGATGGTCCCTCAGTTTGCGAGCACGAGGGCAGACGCCCGACAACACGGCGCGAGAAAGGAGCGAGAAATTTCAACAGGCGATTTACCACTCTCATTCGAGAGGCCACGGGCATCAATTTGCCATAATCTCCATTGCCCCATTCGCTGTTCGCGGGTGCTGGATGTTCAGTCTGCGTTCCGATCTTCGCTTCTGGTAGCGCCACGACTGACGTATGCGTCATGTGACCGGGGGAGCGGTTCGTAGCGATTTTAGAATTTCGATTAGATGGAGGAAAGCACGTGGCTTGGTCGTGATTGCCCTGAAAACAGAAGTTACAAATGATGGTTTAATGCCTTGTGTCGTACGTGGAGTGGCGAAAACTTTTTTTCTTCTCTTTTACCGCTACTTCTTAAATCTAGAAAACAGGAGGCCGGTGTTGGACTCGTAAACGAGTAGAAAAGAAGTACATAGCCTTTTACTTCACTGAAGAAGGAGCCTACTTGGCCCCGAAAGCTCTGAAATACAATTTTGAAGTTGGACAAAAGTCTCCAGTACTTCTTTTCTACTCGCTACTTCTTAGATAATGACCTACCCACCGTGCCTCCCTAATAGCGATTCGTAACAGCCGTGTAACAAGGGGAATATTGCCTTGCCTTGCTCTGATTCTAAGCAGCTCTAAGTCTAAGGGATTTTCGTGATCATGGTTCTAAATAGCCTAAAAGGCTGACAGGCCGTAAAGCTCCATCCAGCTTTCTGGAAAGACGATTATCCCCATTCTGTGAACCCGGTAGGCGAAGTCTCTAGTGATCTAGAATGGATTATCCCATCACTGCCTGATTTTTTTCCCTTTCATATTTGTAAACTATAATTTAAGATGCAAATACCTATTGCCATAGAGATTCCGTGATATCCACTAATAGAGCTCATGCATTCACTGAGGAAGCGTATTCTTAAAGGAAAACACCTAAGTACGTGAAAACATAATCAGCTTGATGATGGAGATGGTATAAGAATAAGTGGACTAAAATGGATTTATGCTTATACATGCCAAGAATCTGCCCAAACTATTGCCTTTTTGGGGGGGATGGGAGGTGGTAGGTGGGCGATGGGGTTGTGCGTTTGACGTTATGAAATGACTACGAGTATTGTGCCTGTTGCCATATAAATCACATGCAACCTACGAAATTACGCAGTGATTTACTCTGAAACTCCATATCATACGTATTATCTCTGTATACATTCATTAAGATCATCCATAACTTTGACGACACACCACAGTCAATAGGCGGAGGTGGTGCGAAAATTAACTCGGAGAAAATAAGGGATGAAAATCAGGTGAGACACGGGTGGGTGTAAATGGCAGAAAGAGGAGCGAGGTACAGGAGGAGGACGGGGAGGGTCAGAGAAGGCGAAGACGTTTTTCACTGAGAGGTCTACATCTTTGCAAGGCTGAATTTCTACCAGGTGAGTGCCACGCTTACAGCTCGAGTTGATGGCACGCAACCAGAGAATGCGTGGCGCGATTCAGGAAGCATTATTGGGGGGGTTGAGTCGCTTTATTTCGCTGTTCAAACACACGACTCTGGAACACTGGACAGAGTGATCGTAGTTGATGTCTTACCTGCACAACACTCTGTCGGAAGGGTGTTGAACTTTGAAGATCAAATTGAATTCTGATTACACTTGCACAGGCTCGTTTCAGTTCTCGGTGGTTGAAATGGTATCCTGCTGGTGGGCTCTGTTGCAAAAGTAAACTCTCTTACATTCGAGGTTTTGATTATCTTTCACACAAGGATGTTTTAATCTGTTGGAGACGTCTTCATTGCAGAATTTGCTCGACGGACGACGCAATAAACTCGCATCGTAAAATTGTATCAACATTATTATACCATTTTCCAAGAAAGAAGAAAAAAGTATGAAAAGGAAGGTGGAAAGAAAGAAATAAGAAAAAGAGAACTACTTATGAAGACATATTAATCTTAAGACGCCACAACGACCATTTGCTCTCCGTAAAATTCAAACATTTTCGAGTTCATGCATACGGTCCATTTGCATTTCTGAATCAAGGCGGATGTTTCATGTATGAACTAATTTCACAAAATTTCTCTTTGCAAACTCTCATTTTCGAGGGCAGCCTCTTCCGTCGTTCAATTATCATGTCCCTTCTCGGTCGAACTCGGGGGAATGGGAGAGTGGGGGTGGGTGGCTGCGTGCGGGGGAAATGTCTCGAGCTGATCCCGTGTATTCCGACATCCTGGCAGGATATTGAAAACTCGTGCAAAGGTCTTTCTTTGTCTTGTCCCTAGTCTGCCTGCCCGACCCGTCCTCACCTACCCCATAATGGTGACCGGTTATCGAAAACTCGAGCAAACGCTCCGCCTATTCCTCGGCATCTGGCAGCGGGGCCCAGGAGGAATCTCCCTGTGTGGTGCGACCCCAAAACGCAGCATCGCCCAGCGAGTCACACATAGCACGTGCTCCGCAAACAACATGGCGCCCGCGGCGTCAGCGGGAGGCAACTCTGCAACGCCAAGATGGCGCTGCCGACCCGGGGAATCTCTGCTCACACACGGCGCATCGATTCCGCCGACTTTTGGCCGTCGTCGCGTTTGCACAGGCACTGCCTGCTCGCTGACAAGTGTCTCTGAGCAATTAAATCAACGAGAAAACACCAGCGCGTGACCTTGGCGGACGCGAGGTCAATCAGCGAGTTTTAGCCAATCAGATGCCGCGCGGGCCGTGACACCTGACCCGGAATGTCTCTTCGAATTCTGGCACGGCTGTCGACACAGCCCCGGGGTCGGGGGAGCCCCCAAGGGACAGCGGCAGCCCCCTGGCTGTTCGATAGCGTCGACTTTGACGCTCCTGGAATTAGAAGCGCTTGGCGCTGGCCGGTCGAATCTGTTGTCTGTCGTAGCGCTAAATGGTGGCCGGGCCCCGAGAATGCCTAGGCCGAGGTGTCAGCTGCGGTATAGTCACACATTGCGTTCTCTGTGTGTTTGCGCGGCCTCCCTCCCCACCGATTGAGACCTCTCTCCAGCGCCTGGAATCGCTGCTGCCGTCCTCCTGTCCCGTTCCACGCCCGCAGTTGTCAATTGGCAGGTTCCTCCCTAGCCTCCAATCCTCTTTTTTCCGTATTGCCTCGGGATTAAGGGATACGTTCTGAATCGAGCCAGCTAGTCCGCGAATTTCCAAGATCTGACGTCATCGTGGTTTTGCGGTGATGAGTGTAGTTTGATGAGACGACTTCCGTCGGGAAATAATTTCGGATCTGGAATCAAAAAAGAGAAAGTCACTTGTAAATTAAAGATGGGAAGGAACAGTGGTAAACGGCTGGGTGATGATGAAGCGGTTTCTGTGACTGGGTGTTCCAAACAGACAGTTTGTTGAACAATATACAGTTCTGTTTGAAAACCCCAAACCCGTGTCATGTTCTTTGCGATAATACTAAATTTGTGATCTATGCATTTGCCTGCTCTGCAGGAGAAAATCTGTCAAAGCTTGTTGTTGTTGTTGTTGTTGCGTACCTGGGCTAAACACTCCCATGATCACCCAAGTGGGTGAGATGATTGCGTGTGTGACTGTTTTTGAACACCCCGCCATATAGGCAGCCACACTACGTCTTCAGGGGATTTGATCTGTCTCCAGAGAATGCCAGTTGTTATGTTAGGAGCTTACCTCGGCTGAAGATAATCCCCACATAACAGTACAACATAACAACATTTTGCTGTAGCCTTGGTTTTTGGCTGGAGTCAACAAATAACAACAGCCTTTGCCCAAGGCAATGTCAAAGCTGATGCCAAGATAATCCACAGACGCGCAGTACTATATCCGGACAGTGGCATCACAATCTGGAGTGCTCTCCCTTTGATTTGAAACTTTAAAAGTTTTCTTTCCTTTTTTTCCACGCCTGTTGCACATCTTGCGTGGTGGTGGTGTGGTAAACTGCCGGCAACCGGTGTGTGTGTGTGTGTGTGTGTGTGTGTGTGTGTGTGTGTGTGTGTGTGTGTGTGTGTGTGTGATGGGAGGGGTGGGGTGGGAGGGGGGGGGGGGGGGGGAAGCCTGCCTTCATTTCCATCTTCGTCGAAACGATTTCCGCTGATACACAGAATAAAAATGATATACATTGACTTTCCAAAGCATTATCATAGAAATGTTAAGCATGACTTTATACATACACAACGCAAGCAGCAGTCGCCATTATACTTAAGAAAAGTAAAGCCGCGAAAGGCAATGCAAAACGATTTAACTAATAATTCAAGGAAGCTGGTGGGGGAAATGCAGCCAAAAAGATAGTGATCTGAAAGCAGAAAAACTTCACACACATTTACATGCTTGCACGCACACAAGCATCCACTGAAAATACATTGAATGTGTTTTGAAAAGTTATTCTATAAATAACCTGAAATTGTCATTTTGCACTGCATCGTGCTATCATCGTTAAATTAAAAAAATTATGTCACTAAAATTGATTATTAAAATTACAAGAGCCAACGCACCTTTTTATTGCGTTGATATATATATATATATATATATATATATATATATATATATATGTGTGTGTGTGTGTGTGTGTGTGTGTGTGTTCATTCTGTAGACGGAAAAATACGTCTGAGGCCAAAGCATTATATTTGTCACATGCATTCTAAAAGCGAGCACAACTTGTGTGCTTACACAAAGCAAGTCCGTTGGTTCATCGCATTGTTACAGTGATCCATGGAGTTGCGGACTCAAACGAATTTTTTTTTCTTTCGTGTCAGGGAAAAACATACTAACGACAGTGGATTTATGTTGGTGGGTATGTTAGTATTTTTTATAGCGCCGGAATTCAACAGGTTTGCAGCCCTTCAGCGCATTACACAGGAACGAGTTGGAGTAAGATTTTCCACCTCCGGAAGAGGAAGGGCTTCAGGCCTCTCCGGAAACTGGACAAGATTGAACAGCTCTCAGTGTGTCTGGAAGAAAGTTCCAACGTTTTGGGGCTGCAGAATGTAAAGCCCTCTCTCCCCATTTGGGGGGGGGGGGGAGGGGAGGGTTTACTTGGGGGCATCTCAGGAGAACCCTCTAAGCAAATATGAGACGGCATGCCGGCCGATAAAGACTGATCAAGTGTCGTAGGTACGATGGCATTCCCTCCTCGTTCAGGTACGTGTACACAAGTGCACACATCTACTTTCTTCTGCACCATATAGCATCTTATATGTCATTGCGATTTGTCTCTGTCTAACGTGGTTGTCGCGTTCGATGACGCAATCTCACGGGCTGCGCGCCTGTACTGGAAGTCGGGCTCCAGGCGGAGACAGTGAGATTAACTGCTGTAACTTCACGTGGACACCTCGCCTTCTAACCGCCATTCAAAGCTCACCCCCTTGCGCCCCAGAGCTGTCAAAGTGTGGCAGGAGTGAGAAGTCTGGATGATACACGGCCATATTGGATCAAGTTAAGCCGACGGCCGCACCGTTAATCCGCTCCCATCGTGCTTGTCATCCGCTAATCCTGGCCACACACAGGCACCCAGGGAGAAGGGAATGCAGGCAGTTATCACAGGGAAGAGGCCGCATCGGCAGGGGAAATAACTCAGACAGCAGGGAAGACAACTCAGTCAAAGCCACGGTGTTTGGAATAGTTGCCTAAAGGAAATAAGTGCTTGTTGGAATGGTAGGAGTTTCACAAGAGAGCAGGTTGTCTGACTACAGGTCAATAGACTAAAGCGCTTATTGCGTTAGATCTGTGTTTGTGTTACGGATCACAAGTAGCTCTGCAGGGTCTTCCATTCTTGCAATGCATATGGCAGGCCAAGACCAAACCAGTCCTAACTCGCTCAAGGCGATCTGGGACTACAGACAGAGAGACGTGATGGAGGTCCGTTCGGGTCAGGTACACATTTGTTGATGTTGCAGAAATCGTGCCGGGAACACCGTGTTTTCATTTTCTCGAATAATTTACATGAAATGTATGTTTAGATGTGAGACTACCTACATTTTATTGTCTTATCCCCGCTATGTAAACTTCAGAGTTCATTTTCTCTAAATCACCGCAAGCACAACTTCTACCTTCAAACTGGCAGGACTTCTACAACTATTGATCCTACATATTCATGTTAAATCAATACGGAAAGACTGCACAGTAAAAAAAAATTACTTGCATCTCCAAAACACACACACACACACATACACACACACGCACACACACACACACACACACACACACACACACACACACACACACACACACACACACACAAGGGTCAAGACTGGTTTAGTGGTAGTTGTTCACAAAATTTCACATGGGAAGTTAATGCTGGTGAACATATCTTTTTGTTCGGACTGATGTCCGTTTTTCGACAGCATGGAGAAATGGCAAAGACGATATCGGAATTCACTTTTCACAACAACTTCAGACAAAGTTCGCACATCTTGGTGATCTTCTTTCAAAGAGAAGGACAAAGCTGGAGACAAAAATTCCGAATGACTTTGCATTGGTAGGACGAATGTTTTACAAGAGTACGCTTTGAATCTGCTGTGAACAAGATAATGCACGACAAGCAAATGTTGCTGACAATGAACTTTCGATAGAGTGAGTGCCCGGGCAAATAAATGTGGTCAAGGTAACCTTTTTTATCTCAGTAGTTTTAAATCAATAAGTCAAGCAAATTGTGGTCTCCTTTCTGACGTTTGTCCTTTAGTGACAATATAAAAAGTTATGTTCTTCGTTGATTATGGGAATCTGTGAAATAATATGTATTTTGATCTGCATATACCTTTTCCTGTCCCGTTTCTTCAACAGGGACCTATGTGATGTCAGACCAAAATACATTATTATGTGAGGTGTTTTTTTTAATAGCTCATCAATACATCTTAAAAATAATAACCTAATCACAACGTAAACAATGTCTTTGCTTTCCTTGTTGTTTGAAACTAAGGGCTTCCTGAATAACACCGTGATTTAAACCAATGCATCCCTTTTAAGTGCTTGGCATATTCTCCAACCTGCAGTGTAGAAGCCAAAGTTTTCCGTCGATTGGGGAGATGCAGTAGTTTGGGCGGGAAAACATGGCGGTAGCAGAAATTCTGACGTCATATTACGAAACGGAGTTCTGATTAATGGGCTGCTACAAGAGGGCACACACAGACCTCGTGTTTCTGTTTCCATTGCGCTCTTCGCCTACGTCAGACTACGCCCTATCGAGATCGCCAACTATGCGCGGACTATGCCCCATCCTGGACATGATTATGCCTTCCCGAAGTCCTCTACGGCGACAGACGCGGCACGTGGCCTGGAATGCGCCGTTGGCGAATGCCTCGGTCGAGTGTATGATTGCATCCTTTCAAGCTGAGTCACTGCGGGGCATTCTTCATTTTTTGTCTCGACAGTCATCCACTGTTGAGATAACAAGTTTGGACAGTATGGGTCGGATGGAGCCAAGTAGAGATGAGGTAACGACTGGTCACTGGAGCCTACATTTCAAAACATATGGGGGGTTGGGGGTGAGGGGGTGGGGTGGAGTGGGGGGTGGGAGGGGCGGGGAGCATAAAAAAGTGTACATACTATTTGAGAACGTGATATAAGCTCTCGTAATAGTAAACATTTGTCGAAGAGCCCATGATGAAAACTAGTACAAAGTACCATAACTTTTGATATCACCAACGTGGTAAGCTATTACTGCCCCCGCCATCGCCTGCATTGAATTCATCGTTGTAACTGTAAGATAATTTTGCTTTTATTAATGAAGTTGGTGCTGCAGTATTATGCATTGTTATTGAATTTCTGTTTGGACGTACCTATGAGTATGATCGCTTACCATTTAGTCTCGCCTGGCTTCTTACGTAACACAACAGACCAGAGAATCAGGGCAAAATCCATTCTAGTAAACTAGAAACTTCCCCTACCGGCTACTGACTCGGGTTCACAGAATGGGCAAAATCAGGACTACCTTCACTCTCAACGTAAGCGTGGGCCGATGTGCGTAAACATGTACTGCCATTAATGTTTATGTAAATTTGTCAAGTCTGATCTCAATCCGTCAAAAACCACACACACACACACACACACACACACACACACACACGCACGCACACACACACGCACACGCACACGCACACACACACGCATGTGCAATAGGAAACTGAACGAACAAGTAAACACATGTTCGCAATAACACCGATTCCAAGACACCGGTGTAAGAATTACGGAGTTCTAGCATGGAGCCTTCCTTAACTCCGCCTCCTGCGCAGTATTGGCCAATGCCTACGGAACCCCGCCCATGTTGGTTACGTCCTGAACATGTGACACTGCAATGCCGTGCTATGCACTAACTATATTTCGGAGGTGTGCCGATAAAATAACGAGGTGCAGTCTTGAACATGTTTACAATTGTTGTTGTTGTTGTTGTCTTGAAATATAATCTATGAAGAATACATAATGACAATGCACATGTATTCACGCTCAACAAATGGTGCATATTCATCACTGCGTTATTTTATATGCAAACCAAGGGGGCGCGACTCAGTGGAAAGGTCCGTGGTAAGGTTTATCTCTAAACACCTCAAGCCCAGAAACCGGGCCATCCGCCACCATGTGACAAAGGGAGGAGAAAGGGATAGGGTGGGCGATGGAGAGAGACGGGAAAACGATGGTCATTGCTGGAGACATAGGCGAGGGCTGGGGGTTATGAGCTGTCCCCACTCTTACTATTGCAGCAATCACATGACCCCCCCACCCCCACCCGAGCTCCACTCCACGCCCCGCCCCCAAGGCCTGTGCCACACGACATATCACAGCAATGGAACTTTGTGCGAGGAATAAGTTGCAAAGATAATTATGACTATTGACAATATCACTGAAGTAATAAGATAAAGACCACTCGATAGTTCCAGCGTTACACACACACACACACACACACACACACACACACACACACACACACACACACACACACACACGCACACACACACACATGATCGTAGTTCTCGATTGGCAT
>JAWQFJ010003815.1:35000-42500 GCA_034096865.1 Theodoxus fluviatilis
GACCACTGCTGTTGCAGAATCCTCCGACGCACATCCTATACACAGAGCCGGAGAAAAACAAAAGACTACCAAAACCGCAATGACGTCACACAGACGGGGCGAACCAGGTGCGAGAGGCATGTAGGATGGAGGAGACGAGAACACCCGCCGCGCCACGGCTCGCTCTCCATGCAGACGTGCTGCGCAGGCGCAGAAAGACTGGACCTCAAAGCGAGCTGGCGACGGACGAGGCGCGAGCCTGGATTCATCAAACGGCGGGCCTCGCTTTGACTTCAATGGCGGACTTATCTCGAGCCAGGGCAGCCTCGATCTGGCGGCCAAGGACTGGGGTATGCCGGGAAGGTAATGGTGGTGTTGTGGCCAAGACGCTCTCCACCCTGGAGACTGACCGCGCCGCTGGCCGTAGCCAGGCGCATTAGCGTCCAAACAGCAACTTTTGATCCCTGGCCACAGCGCGGCTGCCCAGGGCAGTTCCCCCTTCCACGGCCGCCATCTTCCTGTCGCCTGGCAGGCCCGCCATTTTATTTGTCTAGCTGAGGCGTCCACCGCCGTGTGTCAACACGCAGATATCTCTAGTATCGACTTGTTCGTCCTCCGAACTGTCATTCGGCCTGGGTTATCACCCGTCCTGAGAACTCTCTTCCGCGGTTTGCATAACCGAACGAGCGCCGCGAGGACTGAGGGGAATGGACGACGCTTTTGGCGGCAAATCGTCCGCTGCTACTCGCCATGTTGAAAGAGACTCCGCACCCTTGGCCGGCCATCTTGAAACAACCTGCACATCAGGCCGCCACAGCAGGACAACTCGTGGCTTTGCCGGCTTCGTTGGGAAAACTTGCACATCAACACGCCGCACTGAAGCTAGCTGCGACTTCGATGAATGAACGCACACACTAGCTCACTGCTGTGTAAACTCTCCGTCTCCTAATTTATAACAGAACAGTTTATTCACTCTTGCGAAATTGCTGCTATGTTAGAAAACGCTGTGTGAATAGCTTGCCCCGAAGAACTCTATTGCTACGTAAAATGTGGTTTTCTTGGCTTGACTCAGAAAATTTGTAACTAGCTTTGCCGGATCTATGAACTTGATATCAGTCCCTGTAGTATGATGGGTTTGTTTTAGAGTAAAGCTCATTGCTTTGTTTGAATATATTTATTCAATGCATTTGAAGAAAAGACCATTTATATATTGGTAACACATGCTGCATTAAATCTTAAGACATCGTCTTGTGACAATTTAGCTTGATCAGATCATATTTCCTTCAATTAAAAATGTTGTCTTCTGACGTTGACACGCAAATTTAAGATAATTATTAAGTGCCGAGTCTTTTTGCTCGGAAACTTTTTTTCTCTACAACAAAAAACCAACAGCACATTCAGAGCCAAGTCCACGGCGTCTACGCTCCACTGCCCAGGATATCCAAGACAATCCAAGGAAGACTGGGTTCAGGTGGAACACGGCCGTCAATCAGGCGTGACTGCGGGCAAGCAGGTGCAACAGTCTTTCGTCTCGCCGTCTGCTAAGACAAAGGCAGGGTTCAGTGAACACTGCGACGCCACGCGCGCTGTCTTGGGCCCGTTTGTCTCCAGTCAAGAGCCCATTGCGGCCTCTAATTGCCCCAAAGAACACTCCCTGCCATAGTTTGGCTGATCAATAAGACAAACCCGGTGCTGCGGCGTTGACCAGCTACTTCCGAAACACATGGCAATCGGTCTGTGTTGTCCTCCGCAAGAGCAGAAACTTTTTTTTCGTTTTTTGCTCTCTTTCAGTTCTTGTCGCAACAAAAATCCTGCCTTAAAAAAATGTGTGTTGGATTTTTGTTGCTTCTTTCTCTTCGTCGCTTCTTCTTATAACAAAAATGTCTCAGACGTTTGTTCTCTGTAGCATTTTAGATATCTTAAATAGGAGTAAATGATACGTCAGTATAGTGTTGTAGCCAGTTGAATGAATCGTCCACGGCTTTATGACTGTTATCGATACATCTCTCATAACACCTAACGATGCAATAGGAATTTTTATTTCTCCACACTTAAGCTCTCTTTCTTCATACCTTCCTGTGTGTCGTTTTCTGTCCGATATTCTATCTGACTGTCTATCTCTTTGATTGCCTGATTATCTGTTTGTATCTGTCCGTTCGTTGGTGTGAGTGTGTGTGTGTGTGTGTGTGTGTGTGCGTGCGCGTGCGTATGTGCGTGCGTGCATATGTGTGTGCGTGCGCGCGTGCGCGTGAGCTTCTGTCTTTGTCTGCCTGCCTGCCTGCCTGCCTGTCTGTCTGCCTGCCTGCCTGCCTGCCTGTCTGTCACCTGCCTGCCTGCCTGTCTGTCTGTCCGTCCGTCCGCCCGTCCGTCTGTCTGTCTGTCTATCTGTGTGTCTGTCTGTCTGTCTGTCTGTCTGTCTGTCTGTCTGTCTATCTGTCTGTCTGTCTGTCTGTCTGTCTGTCTATCTGTCTGTCTGTCCGTCCGTGTGCCTGTCCGCCCGTCTGTCCGTCTGTCCGTCTGTCTGTCTGTCTGTCTGTCTGTCTGTCTGTCTGTCTGCCTGTGTGTCTGTCTGTCTGTGTGTCTGCCTGAGTGTCTGTCTGTCTGTGTGTCTGACTGTGTGTCTGTCTGTATTGTGTCTGTCTGTCTGTCTGTCTGTCTGCGTGTCTGTCTGTCTGTCTGTCTGTCTGTCTGTCTGTCTGTCTGTCTGTCTGTCTGTCTGTCTGTCTGTCTGTCTGTCTGTCTGTCTGTCTGTCTGTCTGTCTGTCTGTCTGTGTGTCTGTCTGTCTGTCTGTCTGTGTGTCTGTCTGTCTGTGTGTCTGCCTGTCTGTGTGTCTGTCTGTCTGTCTGTCTGTCTGTGTGTCTGTCTGTCTGTGTGTCTGTGTGTCTGTGTGTCTGTCTGTCTGTCTGTGTGTCTGTCTGTCTATCTGTCTGTGTGTGTGTGTCTGTGTGTCTGTCTGTCTATCTGTCTGTCTATCTGTCTGTCTGTCTGTCTGTGTGTCTGCCTGTGTGTCTGTCTGTCTGTGTGTCTGCCTGAGTGTCTGTCTGTCTGTGTGTCTGACTGTGTGTCTGTCTGTATTGTGTCTGTCTGTCTGTCTGTCTGTCTGTCTGTCTGTCTGTCTGCGTGTCTGTCTGTCTGTCTGTCTGTCTGTCTGTCTGTCTGTCTGTCTGTCTGTCTGTCTGTCTGTCTGTCTGTCTGTCTGTCTGTCTGTCTGTCTGTCTGTCTGTCTGTCTGTCTGTGTGTCTGTCTGTCTGTCTGTCTGTGTGTCTGTCTGTCTGTGTGTCTGTGTGTCTGCCTGTCTGTGTGTCTGTCTGTCTGTCTGTCTGTGTGTCTGTCTGTCTGTGTGTCTGTGTGTCTGTGTGTCTGTCTGTCTGTCTGTGTGTCTGTCTGTCTATCTGTCTGTGTGTGTGTCTGTGTGTCTGTCTGTCTATCTGTCTGTCTATCTGTCTGTCTGTCTGTCTGTCTCTCTCTCTCTCTCTGCCTATCTGCATGTCTGCCTGCTTGCCTACAGTGCTTACTTGTTTGCTGTTGCCTTCCTGCCTCTCTCTCAGCATCCCCGCTCTCTGTCATTTCACCACTACACTTCTTTCTCCGTCATTATCCCTTAACCAGTTGAAATGCAAGGAAAGTCTGAAGACCTTTCTTGTTCATTCTTCTTTGACGCGCTACACGCTATTCTCCTGGCACACGCCCTCGAGAAGCTCCGATACCCGGATGTTGTCACATGATTAACCCATGTTGACGCACTTCCGCTTCCGGAAAGGCGCGCTCTGCGACCGTGTCAGTTCCGCGGCACGGGAATTTGCGCCCACCAAAATGGCGCGGTTAATTGTGCGTGGCGGCAAGCACTATTGGATGTCGGAGCTCAGTGCGTTTTTCTCCTCGTCGTGAAAAGAAGCAAGCGGAGTCAAAGAGATTCCATTGCCAGTTCTGAATAGTTTCCCCCGACTACCCCCAGGCTTCACTGATCTCGGGAAGAAGAGTTAAACCTCGATGAAAGATCAATTGGAGCTGCGCTGGTGGGGGTCTGTTTTTTTAAAATAGTCTCTTCAATGGGACAGTGATGCCTTTGTCTGTAAGTGGAGACAGCAAAGGAAAACCATGAAGAAAAGAAAGGAAACACCCACTGTCTCGCCCCGTTTTGACCTGCGTGTTTTGTTCGGTCAAAAGCCGGTATGAGTGAATGGGGGGAAAACTTGGTCATTTTCTCGGAGCGAGGTGGCAGCGATTATCATAAACTTGTCGCTGGTTGTGAGAGATGGAGAATGCCCTGTATTGAAAAGGGCGTGATTCTACGGTAGGAATTGAAGGGTACTTTGCAGTTTACGTGGGATGAGAGTTTTGCGTCTTCTATTTGAAGTGAGCCATCCACGTATTCTTTGTTTTCGAAGTATTTGTTCTTGCGACAGCAGGCACACGAGACAAACACGTGAGAAGAAAAATGCATTATAAGGTATTCTAAAGCTGCTAACTGTACATACTTTTTTAAACCACATTTTAAAGCGGAAACACTGGTACGGGTTTAAAAGGGATTTCATGAAGTGGTCCGATTGCGCAAGCGCATATTGAAGTGAAAGGTACAGAGAGGAACATGATGTACTGTTTCCCCTTGATTTTAAAGACATTCGGTAAAAGTTAAATGTATGAACCTTCATACAAAGTTCCGAACGTGGAATGAAAGATTACCTTTCTGTTAACAAGTGTACAGGATAATAAAATTAAATGAAGTATTACAATAACGTTTTCCTTTCTTTTCTCTCTTTATTTCGATCCATTGTTTTGCTTTCTGGAAGTTAGTTGTTGTCTTATCTTCTGAGCTGAAATCTCCCCCAATATTCACATAAACCCACGAGCAAAAATACACACAAATACAGACATAATGACACTTTGACTAACAGGCAAACACAAGTCAAACATAATGCACGTGCACAAGTATAGATGCATTATTGCACGCACACACACATACACGCACACAAACACACACACACACACGCACACACGCACACACACACACACACACATACACGCACACAAACACACACGCACACACACATACACGCACACAACACACACACACACACACACACACACACACACACACACACACACACATACACGCACACAAACACACACACACACACACACACACACACACACGCACACACACACACACACACACACACACACACACACACACACACACACACACACACACACACACACACACACGTACGTACAACCACATACAGGCCCACACTTTAACTTACACAACTAGTGACAGGCGCGACGGCGTGCGCGCGCACACACACACACAGACACACACGCGCGCACCAATGCGCACGCATAGCCTTTACGCACACTTACACAGGTCACCCAACTACATCACACTGCGCAGCCTGTGCTGCGGCACACGAGGCTTGCCATTTATTTCTGGGTAGTTCGCGCTTTACACAAGGGTGGAGGAAGCAATTTTTCACCCTGAGGGTTTCGCCTCTCCTCCCCGGTGACTGAATCCCTGCCCTCTTCTATCCAGTGTCTTCCGCTTTCACACCACAGGTGTGCACAGACACACTCCCCGGACCTCGGGTGTCACGTGATCAAAGAACTTTCACTGCGTGCCACTGTCCCTCACGGGTCGCGTTTTCACCTCACCAGGTACAGGTGTCAACGGCAAGGTGCTCCTGTGGATTTTCTACAGATATGCCGATGTCGACGAAGATGCCGACGATGACGAAGATGATGATGATGACGACGAAGATAAGACCGCAGCCCAAGTTCAGATGCAAAGAGTATGTGACAACGAGGGCAGGATGGAGATTTTGTTCACATGAATGAGCACTTAAAACCGCCATTGTTGTGTATTGCTTTTGGTGTCGTTGTCAGGCCAACATTGAACCTAAGAAAAGTCGATTCAACAGGTGCACGTGATGCGGGTCATTGACTATGACTTAGGTCTTGTATGACGATGCTTGGACAGTAATGGATATCTAGAGTGCGTCGCAGTTTGCTCGATGAATTCACTGGACAGAGGACCTTAATCACGCGGCGGTCATGTTAGTTTAAAAACGAGGCAGAGGATGCTAACAACGGCGACCGCGCTACCTTCACAGTCTTGCTGGACAAATGTTCCGGACTTTTCTCAAGGTGGTGTGGAAAGATGGTCGAACGAAGGCAGAACAATAGCAAGAAGACAAAGTGACAAAGGCTATGAGAAGTGGATTGAAGGGTTTATCGGCTACGATGCCATCAAAGGTTGGTACACAGTGACGTTCTTTTGCTTAGATTAGAACTGAGTGTTCGAGATTGTTTTTTTCTTGGTGTCGCTTTCAAATCTGTTCACAGTACTAGGTTGGCTGGTTTACTTACATGTGATTTTTTTTAATGCGTGCTAACTGATATTAGGTTTAGAGTTTGAATTTTCGATGATATTACACAAGTTCTTTTTCGCTTAAAACTCGAGTGTTCGAACCAATGAAAACCACGTAAAGAGACGGCCGTTTCGTTCCTTGCCTCTCATTGGCCAGCTTGTCATGAGGTCAGCTGGTTAACACGCGAATACGAGCATGCACACCGAAGAAATCTAGTAGGAAGCCTATGATTGGCTGATCGATTGCATGCCAGTCGAAGGTAGATCCTGATTCGAAAACGTTAAAACACGCTAAAGAACCTGCATTAGAAACTGTCTTCATGAAATGAATACATCATGCCTTTAAACTAACGTACGAATCTAGTTAAATCACATCAAAGAGTTATTTTTAAAAACCTCTCGCATCACTATGCCCACAGTCGAATATGAGAAACGCTTCTGCCTCGGATTTGACAACTGCTGAAAACTGCAGCCATAAACTGTTTCCTCAGACGGTCATTGATGGTCCGACCTATGCACACCACGCACACGCTTTGAGCATAGTGATGTTTTCCTCTTGGAGCGTACGCACTGTTTATTTCTCAACGCGAGTGCGCCTCTCTAGGAAAACTGCTGTCACGTGACAAATACACATGCGTCGATTGGCTGGCGATGCGCGCGATGGTCGGAACTGCGAAAGGTTAGTCAGGTGCAGGCTGCCCATATCCTACAGTCTGCACTTCGTAAATGCGCTGAATACGTTTAGTACCAGTTGCCATGCATTGCATATAAGTGTAGTTGGTCTTCTCTTTCACTACTTTCTTACCAGGGGATGAACATGAACAGAAAGTTGTGAAGAAGTGTCATGCTGATTAATTTTTTACTTTCCCATGTAGTTGTTTTCTTTTTCAATTAAGAGCCGACAAAAGATGGATGACGAATAAAATGTGTAACCCTTCAATAGAGGGAAAAAGAATGAACGCGTTTTCGTTTACGTTCCCCAGCCTTGTCGTTGCTTCTACGCCTGTAAGAATTCGAGCCACTTTTCTGCCAGAAAGATCATTCAAGCAGAACTTCAAGTACAAAAATACACTTTTATTGAGTGCGTTTGTTTTGAAAGTCTGCCACACTCCTGCGGCCAGTATCATCTGTTACGCGCATCGACACATTTTCATGA
>JAWQFJ010003815.1:47500-59294 GCA_034096865.1 Theodoxus fluviatilis
TTACTACTTGGCCTGAAGAAGGAGGATCCCCTCCGAAAGCTCGCCTACGACTGCTCTAGAAGCCTACGACTGCTCTAGTAACGGCCCTCTTCAGGGCCCACTTCTCTCACGAGAGAATACAATTGGTCAGACTCCGGTCATTTTTTTCTGTTTTCTTTTTTTCCAGGTGAATGATGTATGTTACAGAAGTACCTTCTTCAATATCACACACACACACACACACACACACACACACACACACACGCAAACACACACACAAACACACAAACAAACACACGCACACACGCACACACGCGCGCGCGCGCACGCACACACACACACACACACACACACACACACACCTCCTCCTCTTCCCTCATACTGCTCCCCTATCCCACCCCCAGGCTATCCTCCTCTCCTTGTGTCTGCCCACTCCAAACTTAGGAGCAGGTGGTCACATCCACTTCCCTGTCCTCCTGCCCTCGAGTGGGCCAGGGCCAGTGGTTTCACACCTGTGTCCATAGAGGGATAGGGACTTAATGAACCGCAGGCACTCGGATTCATTCTGCTTCGAGTGCAGTAATGGGAAAGAAGGGACTAGGGGAAAGATGCAATCTGCAATGGAAGGATGGTGTGTGTGTGTGTGTGTGTGTGTGTGTGTGTGTGTGTGTGTGTGTGTGTGTGTGTGTGTGTGTGTGTGTGTGTGTGTGTGTGTGTGTGTGTGTGTGTTTGTGTGTGTATGTTTGTGTGTGTGTTTGTGTGTGTTTGTGTGTGTGTGTGTGTGTGTGTGTGTGTGTGTGTGTGTGTGTCTGCGTGTGTGTGTTTGTGTGTGTGTGTGTGTGTGTGTGTGTGTGCGTGCGTGTGTGTGTGTGTGGGCGTGTGTGTGTCTGCGTGTGTGTTTGTGTGTGTGTGTTTGTGTGTGTGTGTGTGTGTGTGTGTGTGTGTTTGTGTGTGTGCGTGTGTGTGTATGTGTGCGTGTGTGTGTGTGTGTGCATGTGCGCTCGCGTGTGTGAGTGAGCCTGCGTTTGCGAGTAACACTTGCGCGAATGAGTGATGCGTGCGTGTATGTGCGCGCACGTGCGCATGTGTGCGCACAGGCGCGTACATGCGTGCGTTTGTGTGTGTGTTGTGTGTGCGTGTGTCTGGTGTGTGATGTGCATGTCTTTGTATATGTGTGTGTTGTGTGCGTGTGCGCGCGCGCACGTGCGGGCGTGCATGTGTGAGCGTGTGTTTTTGGTTTATACGTGCGTGCACAGTGTGTGTGCGCGCGCGCGCGCACGCGCATATGATTTTCACTTGCAAACGATGAAAGCAGGTAAAATTAATAAATAGTAATATATTTGACAGTCAGATGACATAATTTCATATGGAACGTTTTGCATGCAAATGAAAACAAAAGTAAACACGAGAAACTAAACTGACCCATCAATAAACGATTCAACTGGTAGTTGTAACTAATGCACATGGTTCTGTACACATCAAAAACAGCCGTAAATATTGTCGCAGCCCTACCGTCAACGTCATGTGTGGGTGGAGGTCCTGAAAAGTTTTTGACAAAAGACAAAAATAAGTCTTTATCTCTCTCAACGGCTTTCTGAGTTGCACGCAATTGCAACCGAAACATTTTTTTTTTAAAAATACGGATCGCATGTGACGCTGTCAGTTTGAAACAATACTGTGAAAGTAAGTGGTCACGTAGACACTAGAAAAAATGTAATCTCTTGATCAACCACACCCGATATGAGAAAGTATTTTGTGTCTCCAATGTGTTGACCAACTTTCGACTTTTTGCGTATATTTGTGTGCTCTAGTAGGGAAATACGTGAAGCTTTTATATTAATAACCTGGGCAACTGGCTGCATTGTCGAGAGTCACCATGCAATCACTGACAACTCCAGTGCGTGTACAACAACGTGTTGGTTATGACGAAATAAATGCTATTGCTTTATTTTTGTTCGTTAACTAAGAACCCTGTGAGATCGACTAATAGCTATTTAGATATTTCATTCCCACAATTTCTGTTATGTTTTTGCATACAAAGGAAGCGTCGACTGCTCACAGTTCAATGATGCACTCGCTGCGATAAGCCCAAGTGATCCACCAAATCACTTTATTTGAATTTGCAGGTATTATCCAGCTGTAGCACGCATGCGAAATAGTAATAAATCCATTCATACAAGGATATCTACTTGTATGTATGAAACAGACCAGTGAAACATTATTTTCACCATTCAGCTTTGAAATCATGCAATAGTTATGCTAAAATATGAAACTGGAATGATGTGTTCACCAAATGCCAAATTTATACTGAAAAACTTGGTCTCATTGATTTGCGTGAGTGATGTCGTCATGAAGGCTCCTACTTAATATTATCTATCACTCTTCCATGATAATCGTCACGTATCAGAAATTGTTTATTTTAGGTGCCCTGCATACGCATACCTGAGAAAGGTATCACAGTAGATTCGTTGATTAAAGGCGGAATGTTGCATCATTTGCGGGGAAAGGACAGCATTTTCAACGTTTTTACAATGTTCTTGTTGAACGTTTTTTCACTAGCGAATGAAATGGTCTAGATTTTGGCTAATGCAAATTTTAATTAAACGTAGACCAAATCTTGTTAATTAATTGCTGTTTCATTTTGAATTTTGCAATACATTTTTCCTGTTCTTTCAAATGAAGCTGAATTGAAAACACGCGCACGCACACACATGCACGCATGCCCACATGCACGAGTACACACACACATTCACACACACACACACACACACACACACACGCACGCACGCACGCATGCACACACACTCACACACGCGTGCGCACACACACACACAAAACCACATGCAAGAAATAAAAACACACGCGCACGCACACACACACACACACACACACACACACACACACAGACACAAACACACACACACACACAAACACACACACGCGGTCTCACACACACACACACACACACACATGCACACACACACATGCACACGCACGCACGCACGCACTCACACATACGCGCGCGCGGGCGCACACGCACACACACAGACAACCACATGCAGGAACACATACGCACACAAACATTGATCGACGCCCTTGCTTTGTCAGCTTGGAATCCATTGTGGAGTGGCTCAACAGACATTGCCGAGCAAAACAATCTTCATCACGAATAGCGTTACACAACAGCATGACGTCACGCATCCAGTGTGTTACCAGTCCCCCCATGCTGTGTCCTTCCCCTTTGGTGATTCTCAGATTATTGCATCATCATAAAGTGCAATGAGTCCCCTTCAAAACGGTGCTCAAATCTGCGCAGTAGTTGATGGTTTATACCTATTTGAATGTGCGTGTTCCGGAAACGGATATTTGTGAAAAATGGCTTTATAAATATGCAATAAATACTCAGTAAGCGACCAAAGTTCTCAGAAAAGTGGCTCTTTCATTGGCTTCTAACCCAAAGGAACTCCCTTAATGGTCAATGAACGTGTGCTGTACGTTTAAATGAATGTTTATTGTTTACATGGACACCACATGCTACGTGGATTCGTCTGCAAGTGAGGCAAAAATCAGGATAATGGCGAGGTGGGGTGTTACGCAATAAGGCGCAGTTTCTTGCACACAAAAAAAGATTACATGATTTTCCTGTGGACATCAATAACAACCTTTTGTTTGTGGAGTTGAAATTCAAAACTCGTAAAGTGTATGCTGGAAAGATTAGGCTTTTTGAATGGAAAAAAGCCCAAACTTACTGAAGAGACAGCCAATGGTGCAAGTCTTGCTGTGTTTCGTTGGACCAAATAATCAGACCGATTTAGTTTGGGAGACAGAAATGTGTCTTTCTTTACTCCTGAAACGTGATGCCTGAAGGTCGCTCTCAGACTGGACGTTTCTTCCGAGTCCACACTGTTGACAGTCGATGAAGGAGTACAAAGGAAAGTCAGCAAAACGAACGCTGCCATGGCAAGAGCATTATGCGCGGTGGACACAATTTGTCAAAGAGAAACTCCTCATCCTGGCCCCTGGCTCAGCCTCCACCTGCTGATGGCCTCAAGAAAGGAGACAATCAGGCAGACTGAAAAGGGCCAGATTAATTTTCTGCACCCGATGCTCGGTCGCGTCGCACGAATGCTTCCATTGATGCGCACCCGCCTCTCGTTTAGCTCTCGCCACGGCGTAATTCGACGAGACCATTGACGGGTCGGATTCGCCTCTGGCTTTGAGGCGGCACGTCTTTGTCCGCGGAACATAAGTTCGAGCGCCATAATCGGATTTGGGGAGCACGATTGATGGAGATAAAATGTCCGCCTTCACGGACTGGCCCGGCCTGGTCACGTGACTAGATGGCTGGAGTTTTCAGGTGCGCGCTTTTGTCGCTTTCTCGCCCGCGGTCTAATTCTCCCGTTATTTTGCCTACCTCACTTCCGCCTCAGCCGGAAATACGGAGATCGCCGGTCACGGAGCAAGCGTGGAGTGGTGGAGATTGTGGGAGCGAGTTTGTATCGCGGTTGTTTTCATCTTCCAGTCGTTCCTGATGGGATTGCAGAGGCACTCGTTTTCTGACACGATTGCCGGTTTCGAAGTAATTCGATATGTGATGGGGGAGAGACAGCCATGTCGCGAACTATGTACAAAGAGGACGAACTCTCAACAGCGTTTCGGCAGATCCGAGAGAAGTTCACCCACTTGGTTACATCGTACATTTTGTTTGCCGTGTGCCATCCGCTTCAAACACAGAGGAAGATTCCATATTTGCCCCTTGCAGGCAAGTTATTGGCGAATGGGTTTGTGGGATTCTTGGAGAGTACGCAACTAGAGTGAATGACATTTCCCCCTCTAACACTGATCTAGGCTCATAAAGCAGACGTTTGTCACGTCAAAGTATTAACCACTTCACAGAAGTGTACTATGTGCTGATTATAATTCATTGGTGAAGATGCATAGATCCTAGTGTTACTTGAGATTTATCTTTAAATCAAGAGCCACTTGAAGACGAATGAATCTCCCATGCGTGTGCCCTTAAAAAAGTATAAAAGTAATCTAAATGAAAAAAGGAAATGGTTGACACCGCTGTATCAGCTCCTCTATATGGCATTTCCAGTGTTACAACACAATGCAAGAAAGCTAAGGAGGTGAAAGCAAGACATTTTGCAGCTACGTTGTAAAAACATTTTTCGCAGAGTCCGTAACATCTCGATGCACCCGGTACTTCAGCACGAATGGTATTTGTAGACTATGCGAGCGCATTGAACTCGACTGAGCTCCGCGAGCTGTTGCACAAGTTCAGAACATGAGGGTAATCCAACAGTCTTGAGAAGGATGGGCAGCTTCCTCACAATTCGGTCACAGTCTGCTCGCACCCCCGAGAGCTGAGTATCTATTTTCATCTTGTATGCCATCTACTGCAGGCCAGTAACAAGCAACGGCGGCGACATACTTTTAAATAGTGCACTTCATTAGACTCCTGTAGAACTAGTAAAGATCATATTTGCTAGAAGTAGCAAACTTCGTAAATTGGTGTGATCAACAGACTTTAGAACTGATTCCTAAAAAGATGAAAGAATTGATCATTAATATCAGAAAATCTGCGTGTACTCTGCCCTCGTTGGTGATCTAGGGAGAACCATCCAGCGTGCCAGAAGGAACACCTGCCTTGCTTGGGGTAGCACGTGACAACTGCTTGACCGGAATGACCAAACGGAACAACTGCAGAAGGAAGACAGGTGCAGCTCTTCTTTCTTCCAAAGTTGAAGACCGAGGTAAAGCAAGCGATCTTGTTTTTGTTCGACACATCACGTGTGTTGTCAGCCCTGGCATACATGTACTGCATGATCACCTGGAAAATGTGCCCGACAAGAAAAATTAATTCGACAAAGTAACTTAAAAATGCTACAAAGACTTTAACAAATACAGTAGATAACAGACAGGCAAACCATCGATTTCAATATCTATGTTATCTTAGGGGACTCTTGTCACACGTTGTGGGCCTTATTTCAAGTGGCAAACGTTTCTTCTTCATGAAGAGCTAAGCTGCACGACGCAGCATGTCTTTTGTGCAATTCTCTAGGGCGGCCCTTTACTCCTTTCCTGCTTTAAACATGGTGTACATAGACCTAACGGTAGTTGTGCAATTATCCCTTCTCATTCCTCCGCCCTCAGCGGAATCTGAGGCACTACAGACTGGTAGAATCATCAGTGTTTTCTACGACGATCACCCAGGATATCGGTTGTCGCACACGCGCACACACACACGCACACGCAAACGCACACGCACACGCACGCACACACACGCACGCACGCACGCACATACACACCCACGCACACACGCACACGCACGCACACACACACACACACACACACGCACACACACACGCACATACGCACAAACGCACACACACACATACACGCACGCACACACACACACACACACACAAACACATACACACGCACGCACACACACACGCATGCACGCACGCACGCACACACACACGCACGTACTCACACTCACACACGCACACACACACACACGCACGCACACACACACACACACACACACACACATACACACACACACACACACACACACGCACGCACGCACGCACACACACATATACACACACACACACATACACACACACACGCACGCACACACACACACGCACGCACACACACACACACATACACGCACACACACACACACACACACACACACACACACACACACACACACACACACACACACTCAAACACCATGCATACATTTTTTCCTCCCTGGAGCGTAAGCACGGTTCATTACTCAACACGAGTCCGCTTCTCCCGAAAACTGTCACGTGGGAACTACATCACAACTACACGCGCGCCGATTGGCTGACGATGCGCCGCGGTGGGCGGTGCTGCGGACGGTAAATTGTGCACCGGCAAAGACTATTCTTACAAAGACCGGTCATAACGAGCTTTTGCTATATAAAGTTACAAGACGCTCGGAAACGCAGCGCACCAAGCGGAAGGTTACTTGGGTGAATCAAGGGAAGCTTATCGACATGTAAAATTGCTTGTTTATCGACGCGTTTCTGATGCGTTCCGATCATGTTTGTGAATAAATTTACAGTGTAATGTGTAATAAAATGATTTGCTGCAATAATGGGGGTGTTTTGGCTTTGTTTTTTGTAGCAGGCGTTGTGAAATCGAACTCGCGCATAGGCGTATTAAATCTACATGGTGTTGATGACTGGGACGATCTAATTTTCATTATTATCGAAGAATGCAAGCTTGTTTATCAACGTATACACACCTGTGGAATATCTTTAGGAAATGCAAAGCAATACATACCTGTCAAGAAGGTGATTTGCGGCCAGAAAGTCATTCGATGAAGTGAATTCAGATGCCGCTTCGGCAACTGAATATAGTTATGATCAAGCAAGACGGCGAAGAAAGCTGCCTGCTGATTGGAGGATTCTAAACAGGGAACCAATCAGAGGACTGCTTTCTACACCGATGAAGACTGAACGCGCTCCTGTTCAAACAGAATTCACTTTATCGAATGACTTTCTGGCCGCAAATCACCTTCTGATAGGTGTCATCCTCGCCACAAGACCATCAGGATCTGTGATGGGTACAGTGTGCTGATATCTATCATTCTCACCACAAGACCATCAGGATCTGTGATGGGTACAGTGTGCTGATATCTATATCATTCTCACCACAAGACCATCAGGATCTGTGATGGGTACAGTGTGTTGATTGATGTCATCCCAACTCTTCCTGTACAAACGTGCTGATGTGTCCCTTTCAATTTACCAATTCCCCAACAAACCAACTCCCCACAAACATACAAAGAAGGGGCTGTGTTGTAAAGTCGCATCCTAGGTCTGATATTAACTCTGCTATTGGTCAAATCATTCAACTGCAGCATTTCTTTTTCTATCAAGGTGATTGTCAGCGCAAAAGTCTGCAGCGATAACGTGTTTTCGGGTTAGATCGTACCGTTTTGAAACTTGTATCAATGATGTGGAATGGAACAAGAAATTCAGATCTTGGTGTCAGGACATCCTGAGACTGACAGTTGTACTGGCAGAAGACATGGAAGATTTGAATCGACAGGAACGGCCGCCATTTCGAAATTTGAATGAGAAGTTACCGTGACGTCATAAGCAAGAGCCCACCTGATGCAAGTTTAGAGCCGACTAACATGGCTATTCTATAAAGGAAGGTGGGGTGGGGGGGTGGGGGGTGGGGTGGGGGGGGGGGGGGGAGGAGGCGGGGAGAAGGAGAAAACTTTCTTTCCGGAGGCAAGTGGAGACGTGTGTTGTGAAAGTGCTGGAATATGCTGGAGTATCGTGGTAGTTTCCAGCTTTAACGCCTCTCCTCCCCACAAGACCGTTGCTTAGTTATATGACGTTGTCAGAGCGGATTGCTTTGCTGTGTCATGTGACATCACCTCGCACGGCTTTGAGACGGTCTAGTTCGTTTTTATTAATTGTGGGAAATTGTGAAAAGTCTGTAAAAAGTATATATATGCCTGCGAGTGGAGCGTGAAGGGAGGTGAGAGCACAAGTAGAAGGTACGTGCGTGTGAAAAATCCTCGAGCCTGACAGTGTATTGCATTTATGGTAACACTGTTTATTGATTGTGTCGACCAGTGCACGAGTAAAGTTTTTTTTTCCGAAAACGGCTACCGGATTCGGAATTCGACTTCCTGGCATAAACTGGGGAAATCCCCGGATCGACAGGACTTTACGAAGGAGACGAGGCGCAACACTTGCAAGAAAATTTGCAACAGAGCAATACGCCAAATACTTTTTTGTGACTCGCGACCGTAATTTTTGCAGTGGCAGGTGCAAATTTGTCAGAAATCTTGCCACGTGTTAGACCTTGACACGGTTTTGGAATAAGATGCGTTTACTTCCATTTCTCGTGTCTGCATCAATGGGTATCTCGCGCAGCTTGGTTACTGCAGAAGAGAACGTTCTTTTCGCTAGAACTGCGACGTCAATTGGGGTTGTTCTGTTCCTGTAACGGACAGCTTGATAACAAAATCCTCCGACAGATGCAAAGTGTAATGATCTGACCTAACAATCGTTCTCTGTCTCTCTCTCTCTCTCTCTGTTTCTCTCTCTCTCTCTCTCTCTCTCTCTCTCTCTCTCTCTCTCTCTCTGTCTCTCTCTCTCTGTCTCTCTCTGTCTCTCTCTGTCTCTCTCTGTCTCTCTCTGTCTCTCTGTCTCTGTCTCTCTCTCTGCATTTCTTTCTGTCTCTCTCTCTCTCTCTCTCTCTCTTTCTTTCTCTCTGTCTCTCTCTTTTTCTCTCTCTGTCTCTCGCTTTTTCTCTTACTTTCTCCCTCTCCGTCTCTCTCTTTGTCTGTCTATCTGTCTCTGTCTCTCTCTGTCTCTGTCTCTCTGTCTCTCTCTCTGTCTTTCTCTCTCTGTGTCTCTCTCTATCTGTCTCTCTATCTGTCTCTCTCTGTCTCTCTCTGACTCTCTCTCTCTCTCTCTCTCTCTCTCTCTCTCTCTCTCTCTCTCAACTTTTTCATAATAAAACGTAAACCGTCTTAACGAAATAACAATAAGTGACAAAACGTTGAACCCCTGGGCCCGTATCCAGAACGTCGAGTTATTTTAACCCCGATTTATCTCTAAACCCGGGTTAGCTATTGCGAGGTTAGGCGCTAGGTTAAATCCCCATCCACGAAGCGAAAATTAGCGGGTTAGCTAAATCTTGGTCTCGGTCAACTCAAACGATTCCAACTGTCTGTTCCGCTCTCCCTTGGCTGGAAACCAGTATATAGAGCAAAGCGCAACCTAGGATCCTCTGACGATCGTACCGTATCTAACCGATTTACCTTCCCTAGTGAAGCTGGATACGCGACAAGGTCATTTGCTCACTGCACAGAGACAGGCAAGGCAGTTAGAGGAAATTCTTCACATCACGCAGTGAATCGCGGCTGGATTAGAGTCATAACACGTTTTCTACACACACTCACAACGCGCGCCGCACACATGAACGCATGTGCATCTGATTAAAAGAGCCAATACTTGCTCAGTCGAAGATAACTCCGGGTTATCTATTTATCTTGCCGACATCGGGAGGATAGTTTAACCCTCTGCTTTGACGCGAGGTTAGGGCTAAATCGCCGTCATGCATAGGAAAATTTAACCCAAAGTCAAGGTAACCCGGGGTTAGGGGATAAATCGAGTGTTAAAAAGATAAATCGCCGTTCTGGATACGGGCCCTGGACAGATTTCTAGCTGTCGGCCTAAAACTATCATTTTATGCACACGTACATGGCGAAAACCATGATGTAGTAGTGACAGAGCCATACTAGTTTTCTGCTTTCGTGTTTGTCTTTGGGTGATGTTAGCAAGTTTATGTGTCTGAGTGCCTGTAAATTTGTCTACATGACTTTCTAATTTTTGCCTGCATGTCTGCTTGTCTAAACCTGCCTGGCAGATTGACTCTCTGTCTTTGTGTATATCTGTTTGGTAACCTCCTTACCTGTCTGCCTGCCTCTCTACAAGCCTGCCTGTAAGCAAGACTGATTTCCACTCTGCTATCTTGTCTGCCTGTCTCCCCCCCCCCCCCCCCCCCCCCCCCCCCAGCGATTATTCTTGTATATCGCCAGTCTTCTTGCCTGCTTGTTCCCTAGCTGCCTGCTTGCTTGCCTGTCTTCCTGCCTGTCCGGCTCTCTGTTTTCAAGTCTGCTATCCTGTCTGCCAGCCAGCCAGCCTGCCTCCTTGTCTGGTGTCCTGCCTGCCTGTCTGCTAGTAATGGTGGGGACAAACACAGGAGTGTGGCCAGGCCTCTACAGCCTACTCCACCGGTCCCCTACACGTGGACGATGGACGTTCTCAATGGTTGCCATAGTAACGAGAAATGTATCCCACCAACGAGATGGCGGGCGCCACGAGAACGGCGCGGGTTGACGTCGGCGGTGCTGAGGCAGAAAGTTGCCGCCTGGCTAAACCCTCCCCTCCAGTGACAATCCCTCTATCGATCCCGCACACGCTACTCGCGCCTCCTTTTTAACCAGACAATGGAAGATACCGCATTCCTTTCCCGAGTAGCGTTGCTCGCTTCGGCGTCCATTTCACTTCGATCGCTTCTGCCGCCAATTCTCTCGTCCTCCGCGCAAATTTTTCTTCATTCAGACTTTCACAGAAACTTCAACAACCCAGATAGATAACTGCAACGCCAAGTCAGGGAGAAGGAAGATGCGCTTCGGCCGCTGCTGCCGCCGCAGCTGAGACGCTCCGTGACGTCAGTGACCACGTGACAGCGCTGCTGGCGGACCCGAGCGATGCTCAGCTGTCAATCTGCATTGACAGCCTTCCGCGCCCAGTCAAGTGAACAACCAATCAGAGGCCGGGACTGGGTGAGATGCGAGGAGCAGGCTGGAGGCTGGGCAAACTTAGCCAGGCTGGGCAACTGCGAAGCTCGGCTTATCTGCTGGCGACTCTCGCTTGCCTGGATTACCCTGGGCCTGCTCGCTACCTGACGCTCGCAAGGTAAGCCGCCTTTGATCTAGCAGACAGCTCCCGAGTTGGAAGCCTCTAGCCCAACGGACAGAAAAGCGACGATAAGGACTTTGAAGTTTTTGCGCAATTATTATCCAATTTGTGCCTGATCTTGCGCAGAAGTGTGAAGTTGTGGCGGCGAGAGAAATGCCGAATTTCCTTCTAGCCGTTGTAGCGTGAAGTAAATACAATCCGGCGTTTTCGTCTGTCTTGTTGGAGGAGGAGGAGGAGGAGGAGGAGGAGGAGGAGGAGAGAGAGAGAGAGAGAGAGAGAGAGAGAGAGAGAGAGAGAGAGAGAGAGAGAACGAACGA
>JAWQFJ010003817.1:0-27500 GCA_034096865.1 Theodoxus fluviatilis
AAGTTCTTCTGTGAGAGGCAAACCCACTTGTGAAAGTAGCTCTTGATTCTCACCACAAACTGGGCAAAGGACTCCCCTAACTCCTTCCTCGCCTCCCGGAACTTTCTCCTGTATCCTTCTGCCGTGAGGTTGAAACGTTTCAATAGGGCGTCCCGGAACCTATCATAGTTCCCCGCTTCTTCGGCTGGGAGTGTGAAATACAACGACCTAGCTGTACCTCTGAGCTGAGGTAAAATACGTGCTACCCACGTTTCCCTCTTCCACCCCTGAGTGTCAGCTATCTGCTCAAACTGGCTGAGATACTCATCAATGTTGTCACTCTCTTCTAATACCGGAATCTTCACTCCCTTAATAGTCTTTTCCTCCCTCTCTACTCTAGCTTTTTCTCTCTTCTCTTCTCTTTCTTCGCGGCGCTTCCGCTCCTCCTCCTCCTTCTTCTCCTTCTCCTCTTCTTTCTTCTCGCGACGCTTCCGCTCCTCCCTTTCTTCCTTACGCTGCTCTTCCTCCTTCTCCTCACGACGCTTCCGCTCCTCCTCCTCCTTCTTCTCCTTCTCCTCTTCTTTCTTCTCGCGACGCTTCCGCTCCTCCCTTTCTTCCTTACGCTGCTCTTCCTCCTTCTCCTCACGCCGCTTCCGCTCCTCCTCCTCCTTCTTCTCCTTCTCCTCTTCTTTCTTCTCGCGACGCTTCCGCTCTTCCCTTTCTTCCTTACGCTGCTCTTCCTCCTTCTCCTCACGACGCTTCCGCTCCTCTTCTTCCTTCATCTCACGACGCTTCCGCTCCTCCCTCTCCATCTGCAACAACTGTAGAAGCATACTACTAGTGTCTACTCCAGGTGAGAGCAACCCTGGAATTTCCCCCTCGTATTCGTCACCCTCCCCTGGAGGTACCCCCAACCCTGCTTCAGCTTGGCCGGGCGTGAGGTAACCGCCCCTCTGTCGCACCGCAAAATCAAATGGCTTACCTCGACCGCGCCCCCTCCTCGACGAAGATGGTGACTTACGCCTACCACGAGGTGTAGCTTCAACCAGCGATCGAAGCACCCCTTCCCCCTGCCCATGCTCCACATGACCTTCCTCGGTCTGACTTGCCGCTGCTTTCTCCGCCATTGCCTTGGACCGGGTCAACATGGGCGCCGAACAGCCAAAACCTTACTACTTTCAGAACCCCTAGCAGTCTTTCCTGAAAATACTTTTGGTTAAAAAAAAAATTAGACCACTCCTACTTTATGCTTCAGGCATGACTGGGAACACTCACCAACATGAAACAACACAAAGACAACCAATGACCACACAAAACACCCTATTACCCTGAAATATACAACAAAACAAATAGAGTTCCTGAGCGAAATGAAATTTGGCAGATCCCTAGACGAGCCCCCAATGTCGCGCCCACACCCGTTGGGTAGGACCTTAACCTCTCATGCAGAGGGAGTCAGGAACTCACAGACAACTTTTATAACAAACACATATTTATTAATCCCTTGCCCACCCCGCAGAATAAATGAAATGGGAATGAAAGTGATTAATGATAATGATTCCTAGATGATTCATAAACCCCACCATATGCAAATACAAAACCCCACTGTTATTCACAACTGTCCAAACTCTGTCTCTTCAACTGTCCTGCTCGTCTTTCAGTTCCAAAACATCTTCCACTGTCAAACTTATCTCTTGAACTCTCCAACTCTCGACGTAATCCGGAACGTCAACTTCTCCTCTGGACCAGGTGGCCCAGGTTGATGAGATGCAATGGGTACTTTGGAGAGTGACGACGGCGATGGGGAGCAGCGGAGATTTTCGGACGATGACTGATATGAAGACAAATCACACAGGCCTGAACGGCCCGAATTAGCTTACATGGCATAACAACATGCACATAAATCAAATCAAAACAACAACGACTCTATCATGAATCATGACATGATGCAAATGAGGCGAGAATGGAAAACACGGCAATGAATGAAAAGAACCACCCCGTTCCAAAAATCCCACTGCCTATTCCAACTTCCCACCCACCCCTAGCACAACAAACCAACAACCTAGTGAAAAACTTACACAACGATATTCACACACAACTAATACTTACATGGAAGAAACTCGGTTCCTCCCCTGGTGCTGATTCTGATCGGCTTGCCGACAACGACAATAAAGTCGCCAAATCTTTTCCCCGGGCTGACAGAGGCCAAGCCACGCTCTGGGCCGACAGAAGTCGAGCCACTCTAGGTTCGTTGGCACGTACCGCTCAAACGGTCCTGCCAAATCCCTTCTCAAAACCGACTGAACCCCGTGACGTCGACTCGAAGCTGATGACGTCACAATTTCCCGATTCTCCAAAAAGAGAGAAAGAGAGAAACAAAAACCCAACAAGGACAAGAATCGCACACACAAGTACATGAACGATAAAATTAACCTTTAATACGTGATGCACCAACTATGTCCATTTTCAAATCTTAGTTAAAAACCCATATGTTTCGTCTTGCTATTCTGTAACCTCCTAGTTGTTTTTGTTTCAACTCCTGGTATGATAGTCGTACGAGTGTTGTGCTATGTAGTATGACTGACGAGTAACTGCGTGTAAATGTGGCTATGCTCGCGCATTGAGTTCTTGCAAGCAATGCGCGTAATAAATGCTATTTTTATTATTATTATTATTATTATTATTATTATTATTATTATTATTATTAAACTTGTAGGTTGTGTTAAGTCCACCTATGGTAGAAATGTGGCCTCTGATGCGTGAAAGCCGACTAAAGCTTTAGTTGCCATCCAAAGAAAATGTAAGCTATGAACAGCATTAATTTATCAAAGCTGTATGTTGAATGCATCAATAGGTCGAGAGCTCCAACATTTTACAAATGGAAATGCAGGTCGACGCATCTACACGCCAAAGAATCTGTTGACATTGTGTACGTCTGATGCCATGAAAACGATACATTTAAATTGCATCTGCGTTATGAAAACACTGTTCAGATTAAATTGCTTTATTTTTGTAATTGAGAAAATGTGTGTCGATGTACGCCAGGGTTTCACGAGTTTGGTGGGAAAAGTGCGAGCTGAGGCTGGAGCGAGAGCGTAAAATCATGTCAACACAAAATATGACAGCGTTCAAGTGTGTGTTTGATCGGCAACTGCAACGAAGGAGATGGGACAGAATATCAACCGCACGAATCCGCTTGATTCGTTCGATAATGGAGAAATATACAATATATTTATATTTCATTGCCATGAAATATTGGAAACTGCAGATGAGTTTCACGAGGACTTGCATGCGCACATAATGCGTTATCTGCCAACAAGCAGACGACAGCCAAAGACGCTTGCACATGCGCACTCAGACGGGATTTAGGGATTCACCCTAGTTAGTTATTACGTCACAACGTTTAGTTTACAACTTCGAAGTCAGATTCAAGTCGACTTTCATGCATCTAAGGGACCGGACATCCATAGTTGCCAGCTGAAAAGTTGGCAACTGAGCCGTCGTTACCAACTATTCTGGTCGGCTTTCATGCATCAGAGTCCAGCTGGTTCGTAACCCAAAGATTTGCCCCCACCTCCTTTCCCCTTTTGTCCTGCTCTTCCCGTCTCACGTCCAATTCCTGCTGACTCATCCTATCCCACAACCCCCTTCCACCCACCCATAACTTTTCATCCTGCCCTCCCAACCCTTCCGACATATAAATCATTGCTCCCTTTTCATTGGCCTCATCTTCCCACCCCTTTACACCATCTCCCTTTTCCATTGGCTAATCGACCTTTGCCCTCCCTTTTCAAATCCACCATACCCCTCTAGCCCTTTTCTTCTTGCCCCGCCCCCCTCTCCCCGCGCTTTTCCAGCTATGGTCTGTCTCTTCCAATAACCAATCGTGTCCAACCACGTTCTCGATAAGTTTTTCTCAAGTTTCAATTCGCTTGAACCCATGATCACGGTCTAGCGTCCATTTTGGCCAGTTGCCCTGTTCAGGCTATAAAACACGTATGGGTCTTCTCTGCTGGTCAGTTTGCCTGGAACACGCAGCCACGTGCTGGAGCATTCCAGGAGCCCTCGCCTTCTTTTCGTCATCTGACGTCATGGCTGCAAACATCACAATATACGAGGAGTACATACAGCTTCGCTCAGCTCGACTTCAGGACATTCCTAACCATGCCGTCTTCAGAAAATATACGAGGCCATTAATGCCTTTCCCATGGCAGAGCGCAACAGAAGAAATGCGCCTCGAATACATCATGTCTGTGATGACGGTCTTCTCCGGAGCAGGCATACGGGATGCTCTATGCCTTGACTCTGGGAACAACTGGCTGACTCTCCGGCACCAGGTTTTGCACTACCTAGAGAACCACCAGTTTGTGAGGAGGATCCGTTGAGATCGAAGTGACCCCATGTTTTTTTTATTTTTTGTTTCTTGTGGGACACGTCCGCAGAACGGGGTCCTTCACTTGATCCCAAGGCTGGGAACGGTCAGTTGCCTCCACAGTTTGCTTTGTTTTAATTTTGTATTTACTCCATGACCGGTGTGTGAAGTGGATTGGACAGTAACTGACGTGGTGAAGACGGGACTGACAGCTGCTCTGTTCGGGCATCTGTGATTTCTTCACCGCAAGTAATCGTGCGGCAGCATTCAGCCCGAGTTGGAACGTCAATTTATTTTTTCACCCAGTGTGTTTGACAAAATTGTGTCTCCTCACTTGTTTTTTGACCGAACTGCTATGGTCTGTTCTACTGCCATTGACCGGCACATCTCATACAGACGTTGATTGTTTTGTCGTAATATTACCAAGTGGATTGTTTTTAATACTGGGCCATTAGGAAAGAACCAGCCTGCAAATGTGCAATTAGACTCAAGTGTTCAGGGCTGATGTGTTCCGCAGCTACTATGACTGAGACTCTTGGCTCTGCAACTCATGGCGTAACACGCACTAAAGCGAGGACATCTCGGACTCGAGGAAGGCGTTCACCTGGCTGCGCTTAGAGTCTTCTTGGTCGTGGTCTTTGACAGACTATCTGCTCTCCGTCATGCAGACCTGAACTGGGACATAACAAGTCGTTCTGTGTCACCGTCATTTTGTTTGCAGAGTGACCATGGAGTTTTGGGACACTTTCTCTGCGTGTTACTGTGGACAGTCCGTGTGTGTCTGTCCGCCATTGGCATCAGTGTTGGTGCCACTTGTAGGTTTTACAACTGCTTCAAGAAAACAAAATTTCTGGCTAAACCAAGCACGACAACATTCCATGTGCCAACTGTAGCGTGAGTATTTCATTTTGTTGGTAGACTTCATTCTATCAATGGTTTTGAAATTGTTTGCATAACTTTTCTTAACGAGTACTATGATTTCTAATGTTGTGTGTCTGTGCGTACTCAGTGTTGTATTTTGACAGACTTTTCGTGTAATTCTTGGTCGAAACATTGCTTGAAATGAGGGGGGAAATTGTGTGCGGTAAATTTTACAATGCAATAATGCATCCTTAACAGAGATTGACTTTGATATTGTTATGTTTCCTAGACAAATACAACATTTTGGACGTTGAATGGCATACGGTTCATTTCTAGAAAGTTTTTAGAAACGTAAAAAGTAAGGTTAGAAAGCTGAAAGTTACACAAATTTGTGCAATACATGTGTCATTCTTTGTACTGGAACTTCATTACAGTTCCAACATTGATTGCATTTGTCACATTTCTGCGCATGGAGGATTCATGCATGTGAATGAACGCAGTTGTAGTAGCACAACTGCTCGCCTCTGTGATATAATTTGTTAGAGAGAGAGAGAGAGAGAGAGAGAGAGAGGGAGAGAGAGAGAGAGAGGGAGAGAGAGAGAGAGAGAGAGAGAGACAGGCAGGCAGGCAGACAGACATACAGACAGACAGATACAGATGGAGACAGATAGAGACAGACAGACAGATACAGATAGAGACAGATAGAGACAGACAGACAGATATAGACAGATAGAAGCAGAGAGACAGACAGAGACAGATATAGAGACACAGAGAAAGAGAGTCAGAGAGACTGAGAGAGACAGAGACAGAGAGACTGAGAGAGAGAGATACACAGAGAGAGACAGACAGAGAGAGACAGAGGCAGAGAGAGATTGATTGATTGACTGATTGATTGATTCTTTATTTGTGGCCGACGACCCATCACGTAGGAATATACACTGGCTCCCTCTTGCTGTCCAGCGTCTGTGCACTGGACAGGACAAAATAGTTCTTGCTGACCACGGCAAAGGTGGGAGTTGGGTTCACCATGGGAACAGGGTTTCTAATCTGCTCACTGATGGACTTCTTGCCCCTGGTCCCTGATGCTGACGGAATGACATAGGAAGGTATCTCCATAGGCTCGAACACTGATCCTGGCACAACAGAGCTGTAAGGACGCCACACTCAAGGCTGGCTGTAGAGTGGACGAGCTGTAAAGACTGAGATTCAGGTTACTGCCCAGTGCAGCCATGCCGGGCTCAGTCTCCACGACACCAAAGAGAGAGAGAGAGAAGAGGTTCTGGCTGCATAGCTGTACACATTTAAAGCATAGCGTATCAGTTGTATGAGTCAAAATAGAACATCATCTTCTGATGATAAAGTGGCATATCAAAACTCGTCAGTGTGTAAGTTCACATAGAATACAATGAAATATTTGTACACAGAGTAAAGTTGTTTATATATTGACTTTTATTTAATTTCATCTTGAGCGTCTGCTGACATCTTTTGCAGTTTCTGCGCGCGACGTTCAAATGCATGAAATATGAGCATGGAAATATATCGATTCATCCTTGGCTCCTTTCCATCCATAAAATGTGTTAAATGTGAAGGATATATATATATATATATATATATATATATATCATATATATATATATATATGTATATATATATATATATATATATATATATATATATATATATATATATATACACTGGTCCGCAAAAGTTAAGGGCCGGCCCTTGTTATCAGTAGCTTTACAAATATTTATTTGACACTGAGACAACGACGCTGAAAATGTCGCAAGGTGGGCTACGCTGCAACTTTATTTATTGCTGCTACTGCTAGTGCCCAAACCTGTTATGCAGGCATTGCCCTTGAGCAAAGGTGTTGTCAGAGGAGCCAAAAAAGTTGCAAATTCACGATACTTTTACAAAGTTTAGTCGAGTTTCGCTGAAGAAGCAATGTCGCTGCAGGTTTCTGGCATATTGCACATGCAAGCCATGTCCCTAGTGACCACTGTTCAGCAAAAGTTACAAACCAACGGGTATTTAAGGGCCGCAAATTGGGCTCTCAATAATCATGCCTCCAAGACGACAGAGACTGTCAACACTTGATCGTGGACGAACGCTGGGGTGGCTTCAGGATGGAACTCCCGGCTGAGAAGTCGACAGACGGCTTGGAGTGAGCCACTCTGTCATCCAACGCCTGCACGAACGCTTCCAGGCCACCGGAAGTGCTGATGAATGGCCCCGCTCCGGACGCCCACGAGCAACGAGCCATCGCGAAGACCGTTATCTTCAACTTTTGGCGCTACGTGACCGAACAATCACTGCCAGGACCCTGAGAGTCACCCTGAGGACGGCCACCAACGTTACCATCTCCCAGGACACCGTCGAGCGACGCTTGCACAAAGTGGACCTCCACTGAAGGGTCCCTGCCATCCGAACACCGCTGACACCACAACATCGCCGAGCTTGGATGGCGTTCTGCCGCAACCACCAGCGCTGGAATAGGCAGCAGTGGGGCACAGTCCTGTTTACCGATGAATCTCGATTTACCGTGTCGAACAGTGATGCTCGGAGGCGCGTGTGGCGACGTGTAGGCGAGCGATTCATCGATGCTTGCGTCCAAGAGCACAACCGTTATGGAGGGGGATCTGTGATGGTGTGGGGAGGCTTTCATCTCCATGGGAGGACTCCTCTGCCGAGGCAACCTGACCGGCATCAGGTACAGAGATGAGATTGTCAGGCCGATCATCGTCCCCACTCTGCGGGCCATGGGACGTGGCTCCTGTCTACAGGACGACAACGCCACCCCTCACCGTGCTGTGGTGGTGAGGGACTTTCTGCAGCGTCAGCAGGTTGTCCGCATGGACTGGCCAGCACGATCCCCAGACCTGGCTCCCATTGAAAACTTGTGGGACATTCTGGGACGCCGCGTAGTGGACAATCACCCCCATCCCGCAGATGCTGCTCAGCTCTTCCAGTTCCTGCAGCAGGAGTGGCTCGCCATCCCACAACATATGCTGCAGAACCTTGTCCGCTCGATGAGGCAACGGGTGATGGATTGTTTGGCAGCAAATGGTGGCCACACCCGTTATTAAACATGGACAAACTGACTGGACTTTCCTTGCAACTTTCAGAAAGGGGGGTGGGGTGCTTCTGACGATGCCAAGCTAATGAGTTTTGACTTGTCAATGAATTTTTGGCATACATCAATTGCTTAATTGTTGAATTAAATCATTCTTTGAATTGCAGATCTTCTTTTAAATTTGTTTCCTTTTGAGAGAGAAATCTTTATGTGGCCCTTAACTTTTGCGGACCAGTGTGCATATATATATATATATATATATGAATGAAATGTTTCACTGAATATTTCTGCCTAATGTCGTCGTACATACGACAGTTCAATATGAAGTGTGCTTCATTGTCAATTTCGTCACAGCATCGATAGTTCTTGTGTGTGTGTGTGTGTGTGAGAGAGAGAGAGAGAGAGAGAGAGAGAGAGAGAGAGAGAGAGAGAGAGAGAGAGAGAGAGAGCAAACAACATACAGCTACACACTGCACACACGGAAAGATAAGCAGGCACATGGTTTTACATACAGATTTAAAAGATAACATTAAAATAGACGAATACGCGTCTCTCAAGGCGGACAGAACCACATGCCAACGTACACATATACAGATATCTTCATGAACGCAGACGCACTGATATGACATCATCTTCACACTCGTTGTCTTTTCTGGTGTTGCTGTCATCACTATGAGTAGGCACAGCCAACCTGACCTCTTTCCAGGACAGAGGACGACATGTTGGGAGGAAGCGTGACCCCCAGCAGTCTGGAGACGCTGAGAGTCCTCAACAAACGAGAGGAGCGCCGCCTTAAAATCGCCTTGGACAGGAAGCACGGCATTCGCGACGCGCATGCGTACAGGCTGGCGGAAATGGCCAAGGAGCGACGCCTGGTGGAGCGCGAGCTGGAGCGCATAGGCGTAGCTGACGTCAACAAGGGTCAGAGGGCGCTTCCGGGCAAGGTGAGAATCACTAACCCCGCGTTCCGCTGTGGAGCAGTTGACCTCTGCTACGCAGCAGACTCATTACGCATTCCCCCACAACAGGTCAAGTAGTTTTGATTGGTTAGTTCTTTTTGTGACTGAAAAAGCACATCATCATTAACGCCGGTTCTTAACTGGTATTTGCCAAGTATACTGTCAAAATTTGCCGGGTCTTGGGATATATTCGCTGAATATTTGGTCAAGTGTTCCGGTTCCTAATTGGTTTTCGCCAAGACTTGGCAAATACTTGCCAAGACTTAGGATATTGGCTCGACAGGTAATGCCAATAGCAATTGGCGCGAGATATTCATGAGATCCCCTCAAAGCACAATGGCGGAAAAAATATGTCGCTCCGTTTATATTTACAGGCATTGATCACTTACGGTATATGCATGATGCCGATCGATACCATATTGCAATGTTCTTTGTTTGCGAGATCTTGGCTTCGTTTTGTCAAGCTATTAAGCAGTTAAATATTTGCTCAGACTTGGAGCAATAGTTGCCGAATTTTTGCCAAATGTTTGCTAATAAGCTATTTGCCAAGACTTGGTAAATATTAGTCAAGATTTATTTGTCAATTAAGGAAAGGCTTACAAGTAAAGGTTTTTGTTGGCTCTTTTTGGATACATGAATGCGCATGTGTTCCTACAGATCACCAAATAATTTACACGTGTTCATCGCGTAGAAAGTCTGGAAATGTTATATAAAGTTGACAGGATTTTTCGTCATCCATGAAAGTTTTTCCCTCCTGTTACAATTCTCTTTTAGTTTTACAAGATTAAATTGTCTTCTTATCCTTTCTCTTGATCTACCGTCTCAGTACCGCCCCGCCCCCGCCCGCCCCCCCACCGCCCCCGCCCCCCCACCGCCCCCTGCCCCCCCCGCCCCCCCAACCCCCTTCGCCCCCCAACCCCCCCCCGCCCCCCCCGACCCCCCCGACCCCCCCGACCCCCCCGACCCCTCGTATGCACTCATTAAGCATCTCACACAGGTTTTGTACCTGTGAACTGGAAGTAATGATGAGCTCACAGCGTCCCCCCACCTGTATGCACTCATTAAGCATCTCACACAGGTTTTTTACCTGCGAACTGGAGGTAATGATGAACTCACAGCGTCCCCCCACCTGTATGCACTCATTAAGCATCTCACACAGGTTTTTTACCTGCGAACTGGAGGTAATGAACTCACAGCGTCACCCCACATGTATGCACTCATTAAGCATCTCACACAGGTTTTTTTAACCTGTGAACTGGAGGTAATGATGAACCCACAGCATCACCCCACCTGTATGCACTCATTAAACATCTCACACAGTTTTTTTACCTGTGAACTGGAGGTAATGATGAACCCACAGCATCACCCCACCTGTATGCACTCATTAAACATCTCACACAGTTTTTTTACCTGTGAACTGGAGGTAATGATGAACCCACAGCATCACCCCACCTGTATGCACTCATTAAACATCTCACGCAGTTTTTTTACCTGTGAACTGGAGGTAATGATGAACCCACAGCATCACCCCACCTGTATGCACTCATTAAACATCTCACACAGTTTTTTTACCTGTGAACTGGAGGTAATGATGAACCCACAGCATCACCCCACCTGTATGCACTCATTAAACATCTCACACAGTTTTTTTACCTGTGAACTGGAGGTAATGATGAACCCACAGCATCACCCCACCTGTATGCACTCAGTAAACATCTCACACAGTTTTTTTACCTGTGAACTGGAGGTAATGATGAACCCACAGCATCACCCCACCTGTATGCACTCATTAAACATCTCGCACAGTTTTTTTACCTGTGAACTGGAGGTAATGAACTCACAGCGTCACCCCACATGTATGCACTCATTAAGCATCTCACACAGTTTTTTTACCTGTGAACTGGAGGTAATGATGAACCCACAGCATCACCCCACCTGTATGCACTCATTAAACATCTCACACAGGTTTTTTACCTGCGAACTGGAGGTAATGAACTCACAGCGTCACCCCACATGTATGCACTCATTAAACATCTCACACAGTTTTTTTACCTGTGACCTGGAGGTAATGAACTCACAGCGTCACCCCACATGTATGCACTCATTAAGCATCTCACACCGTTTTTTTTACCTGTGAACTGGAGGTAATGAACTCACAGCGTCACCCCAACTGTATGCACTCATTAAACATCTCACACAGTTTTTTTACCTGTGAACTGGAGGTAATGAACTCACAGCGTCACCCCACATGTATGCACTCATTAAGCATCTCACACAGTTTTTTTACCTGTGAACTGGAGGTAATGATGAACCCACAGCATCACCCCACCTGTATGCACTCATTAAACATCTCACACAGGTTTTTTACCTGCGAACTGGAGGTAATGAACTCACAGCGTCACCCCACATGTATGCACTCATTAAACATCTCACACAGTTTTTTTACCTGTGAACTGGAGGTAATGAACTCACAGCGTCACCCCACATGTATGCACTCATTAAGCATCTCACACAGTTTTTTTACCTGTGAACTGGAGGTAATGAACTCACAGCGTCACCCCACCTGTATGCACTCATTAAACATCTCACACAGTTTTTTTACCTGTGAACTGGAGGTAATGAACTCACAGCGTCACCCCACATGTATGCACTCATTAAGCATCTCACACAGTTTTTTTACCTGTGAACTGGAGGTAATGAACTCACAGCGTCACCCCACATGTATGCACTCATTAAGCATCTCACACAGGTTTTTTACCTGCGAACTGGAGGTAATGATGAACTCACAGCGTCCCCCCACCTGTATGCACTCATTAAGCATCTCACACAGGTTTTTTACCTGCGAACTGGAGGTAATGAACTCACAGCGTCACCCCACATGTATGCACTCATTAAGCATCTCACACAGTTTTTTTACCTGTGAACTGGAGGTAATGATGAACCCACAGCATCACCCCACCTGTATGCACTCATTAAACATCTCACACAGTTTTTTTACCTGTGAACTGGAGGTAATGATGAACCCACAGCATCACCCCACCTGTATGCACTCATTAAACATCTCACACAGTTTTTTTACCTGTGAACTGGAGGTAATGATGAACCCACAGCATCACCCCACCTGTATGCACTCATTAAACATCTCACACAGTTTTTTTACCTGTGAACTGGAGGTAATGATGAACCCACAGCATCACCCCACCTGTATGCACTCATTAAACATCTCACACAGTTTTTTTACCTGTGAACTGGAGGTAATGATGAACCCACAGCATCACCCCACCTGTATGCACTCATTAAACATCTCGCACAGTTTTTTTACCTGTGAACTGGAGGTAATGAACTCACAGCGTCACCCCACATGTATGCACTCATTAAGCATCTCACACAGTTTTTTTACCTGTGAACTGGAGGTAATGATGAACCCACAGCATCACCCCACCTGTATGCACTCATTAAACATCTCACACAGGTTTTTTACCTGCGAACTGGAGGTAATGAACTCACAGCGTCACCCCACATGTATGCACTCATTAAACATCTCACACAGTTTTTTTACCTGTGACCTGGAGGTAATGAACTCACAGCGTCACCCCACATGTATGCACTCATTAAGCATCTCACACAGTTTTTTTACCTGTGAACTGGAGGTAATGAACTCACAGCGTCACCCCACCTGTATGCACTCATTAAACATCTCACACAGTTTTTTTACCTGTGAACTGGAGGTAATGAACTCACAGCGTCACCCCACATGTATGCACTCATTAAGCATCTCACACAGTTTTTTTACCTGTGAACTGGAGGTAATGATGAACCCACAGCATCACCCCACCTGTATGCACTCATTAAACATCTCACACAGGTTTTTTACCTGCGAACTGGAGGTAATGAACTCACAGCGTCACCCCACATGTATGCACTCATTAAACATCTCACACAGTTTTTTTACCTGTGAACTGGAGGTAATGAACTCACAGCGTCACCCCACATGTATGCACTCATTAAGCATCTCACACAGTTTTTTTACCTGTGAACTGGAGGTAATGAACTCACAGCGTCACCCCACCTGTATGCACTCATTAAACATCTCACACAGTTTTTTTACCTGTGAACTGGAGGTAATGAACTCACAGCGTCACCCCACATGTATGCACTCATTAAGCATCTCACACAGTTTTTTTACCTGTGAACTGGAGGTAATGAACTCACAGCGTCACCCCACATGTATGCACTCATTAAGCATCTCACACAGGTTTTTTTAACCTGTGAACTGGAGGTAATGATGAACCCACAGCATCACCCCACCTGTATGCACTCATTAAACATCTCACACAGTTTTTTTACCTGTGAACTGGAGGTAATGATGAACTCACAGCATCACCCCACGCGACATTCTGTGTCTCGTGTCTCCCCAGTGCAGACCACAGTGCCTACACGATTCATAGAAAGCGAAGAAGTGGAAAAACGGAGATTTGACTTACTTTTGCTCTCACCAGCTTTCGTGTTTTTTGTGATCGAAGGCCTTACGTAGCCTACAAGCACTGATAAACCATGAAACTCTTCATACATGTATTATCTCACACGCTTTGTCCTTTCTCAAGTTTCACAGAGCTTTTCTTTCCTTTTCATCTCTCCCTTTTCCTTCCTCCCCCACCCCCCTGTCGCACCCCCACCCCCCTTTCGCACCCCCACCCCTCTCTCGTACCCCCACCCCTCTTTCGCACCCCTACCCCCTTTCGCACCCTCATTCCCTTTCGCACCCCCACCCCAACCTTCACGCCACCCTACTCCTCCTCAAACCATGGGCGCATTGCTTAGCCTACCTAGTTGGCAAAACATAGGCCGGTGTCAACATCTGTCGAACATATGACTGCCTTTTCAGCTGTTTTCATCATGTTGATAAATATATGCTGACACCGGCTTATTCCTCCCAAGATCTTGCAAGCTTCCTAGTGTAAGCAACGCGCCCCGGGTCTTTCGAGCACATCTCAATTCGAAACGTCAACAATGCATCATCTGGTCACCAGAACAACATCATTTCCCATGCATCTTTGTCTGCATCTGCATGCAGGTGACCACCCCCCACCGCCCCAGGCAGCTGGACTCCCTCCTACCCCTTCCTCTGGATGGGAAACACCCCGGGCGAGGCCTCAGGCCTGGCGTGGGCCCTGACCCCTCAGTGGAGGACAGCCTCCACAAGGAGCTCTCCTCCCAGCTGGAGGCCTGGCACGGCAAGATGGTGGACATCAAGGAAGGTCACCAGCCTCCTCCTCCTCCTGAAGGTCTGCCAAAGCCGCGGAGAGTCAGAGAGGAGGTGCGCCAGCCTCTAAACCTGAGGCAGCTGAGGGAGAGGATGGAGAACCTGCTGGGATCTACGGTCCCCGAGACCCCTCCCCTTCGCAGCCTCAGCTCCCAGAGGGGCAAACGTGAACGGCCATCACCTTTCCACGACTGCATCACCAACGAGCCAGCGTCCGAAGCCGCTATCCACCAGCGCAAGGGAGTCAAAGGCAAAACGCGAAAAGAAACCAGCAACGACGCTCTCTCGCCTGAGAACGGCATTACAACCAAAAAGAACAGAAAGGTTTCGCCCGGTCGCATGAATAACCTTCCCGACGCCGAAACGAACGGTCAAGCAATCAAACCCACGACATCGAAAACTATCGCGTCTACCCCCAGCCAAGACGCGAAGATAGCTCGAGACGCAATCGGTGAGACAAGCCCATGCATTTCGGGTGTCCTACCCGCATTGCGACACGAGGGGGCGGGTCTTACCGTAGCCCCCGCCGCTGCCGAGAGGAGAGACGGTGAGGGGACACCCGCCAGCGTGACAGCGGCCTCCGTCGTCGCTTTCAGTCAGGGACAGGAACAGAGCCGAGAGGAGCGTGGCCTGACCCAGCACGCTGCCTCTATCAAACAGTCGCGGGCAGAGCACGCAGTCGCGCAACCCGCCGGGGAGTCGAGCTTCGCTGTCGTCCACTCCGTGGCTCCCACCCCAGCACCGCGACTGTCCCTGGTCGCCGTCAGCGACGCCGCGTGCGCCGCTCGAGGTCCCCCAGTCGAGCGCAGCGGTCCGCCCATCCGGCCAGCCCTTCGACAGCCCGGCACTGCCGCCTGTCGACAGTCGTCGCTTGCCGCGACAGAGAGTGGAGGCGGTCTTGAGTCGCTCCCGCCCAGAGCAGCTGAAGAAGACGGAGGTCGGACGCGCAGGAAGCGATACAAGGATCCAGTGTGGGGCGTCCGCTTCCGAGAGGACAAGCTTACCCCAAGAAACGCCCACCCAGTCCCTCGCTCTCCGGAGGGGCCGGACGCGGGAGCTGAAGCAGCAGAGAGAAAGGGAGAGAGGCAAGTCTCCTCGCGTCGAAAACAGCTGGGACACTTCTCCAGCAGCACCGGGGAGTTGACGTCCACGTCCGTGTCGAGCCTAACCTCCACCAGGAAGCGCTTCTCTACTCTCCTCTCGCTCTCTGCTGCAGACATGAAGTCTGTCAGGTCCGACGTGAGCAGGAGGCTGAGTAGCACAAACTCCGCATCACACAACACCGCCACAGCCACCTCTGCCAACACCAACGGTGCCACCAACAACTCCACCACCACCAGCCACGTCCGTTCCACGGCTGGTCAGTCCAAGAGGGTGTCATCTTTCACCGTGCCCGTCACTGGACCTGGAGGAAGTAAGAAGGCTTCAACAACAGCCTCCTCCGCCTCCCAAGCGAAAAAGGAAGCGGAAGCAAGCAAGGTTCCGGTGAAGGATCTAGACGAAAGTGCTGCAGGCGCAGCGGCCTCTGGTCAGGAGAAGGAAGTGGCTGAGAAACCTGGACAAGAGACTGCAGGTCCCCAAGATGGGGGTGACGTCACTGATGCTTCTGGAGAAAAGTCTCGTCGACGCAAGTCACGAGTTAAGGTGAGTGATGACGACCAAGACGGCGATGAAAGGACTGGCGATCACAATGAGCATGATGATAATGACGAGGGCGACTACGACATCAACAATAACGATGCAGACGATGACGACGATGATGATGAGTATCACGATGATGGTAAGGGCGGCGACGACGACGACGACGACGACGACGACGATGACGAGCACTCCGAACTTTACGCAGGGCGCGGTAACAGGAGCTCGGGAGTAGCAGCTGATGAGGTGGTTCTGTCTGTGTGTCTGGGTGTCTGTCCGTTTATCTCTGTGTGTCTGCACGTCTGCGTGTGTGCCTGCCATGATTGCCTGCCTATCTCTCTGACTGTGTATCTGTATGTGTGTTTCTATATCTGCCTGTTTGTATGTATATAGGTGTGTATGCGTGCGAGGTCGCGCTAGCGCACTCATGTGTGTGTGTGTGTGTGTGATTTTCTGTGAGTCAGTGTTAGTCTGTCCGTGTGTCTGTCCGTGTGTCTGTCCGTGTGTCTGTCCGTGTGTCTGTCCGTGTGTCCGTTCTTTTTTCCGTCCGTCCGTCTGTCTAATCGTCTGTCTGTGCGTCTCTGAGTGTCTGTCTGTCTGTTTGTCTGCCTGTCTGTCTGTCTGTCTGTCTGTCTGTCTGGCTGTCTGGCTGTCTGCCTGTCTGCCTGTCTGTCTGTGTGTCTGTCTGTTCATGTGTCTGTCTGTCTGTCTGTCTGTCAATGTGTCTGTCTGTTTCTTTGTCTCTGGCTGTCTCTTTGTCTCTGTCTAAGTGCTATGTGTCTGTGTGTCTGTCTGTGTGTCTGCCTGCCTGCCTGCCTTCCTGCCGGTCTGTCTGTCTATCTGTCTGTCTATCCCTCTCTCCCTCCCTCCCTCTCTCTCTCTCTCTCTCTCTTTCTCTTTCTCTTTCTCTCTCTCTCTCCCTCTCTCTCTCTCTCTCTCTCTCTCTCTCTCTCTCTCTCTCTCTCTCTTTTAGATGGCGAGAATGCATACCCATACATTAAAACCCATGCTCTTTTCTGAGCTGAGTCAAGTCAGGGGTGGATGAGGTCACTGTGAGAGTGAGAGGTGATAAATAAACTTGGAGCACAATGCGCCTTCAGTGACATTTGAATTTTCTCTCGCCAACGTTCCAGCACCCTCTCACTCCTTACGTCGTATCTCATGAGAATTGGACATCTCAGTGAGTCTTGGCATCCAGCGGTGAAGTTCAATCCGTGTTGTGACGTCACGTTTTGGGTAGGTGACGGTTCAGGTTTAAATTCATTGCACCTTGGTAAAACCACTCGACTGAAAAATAGTTTTTGAAAGTTAAAAGTTATACATGGTATGATTAACATAAATACACTTAAATGTTGCATTAACAGGCCAAAGCTTTCTGGGAAACAGCATATTAATAAATTCATCAAAATTGCAATCTTATCGTGCAAATGCACTTCACACACACACACACACACACACACACACACACACACACACACACACACACACACACACACACACATACACACACACACACACACACAAACACACACACACAAACACACACACATACACACATACAAACACACACACTCACACAAACACACATACACACACAAATGCACGCACATGCACAAATACACACATATACATGTGCGTACACATACATACACACACACATGCACACAGACCCATATGCAAACTCACGCTCATATACCCACACATACATACGTACGCATGTATACATATAAGAGCACACACACACACAACATAGACACTCGCACACACAAATATTCACTCGCACGCGCGTGAGCATGCGCGCACATGCACGCGCGCGCGCGTGCACACACACACGCACAAAGACTAAGTATAACATACACACGCGCGCGCGCGCGCACACACACACAATATTACACACACGCCCGCGCGCGCACACACACACATACACACATACACACACACACGCGCGCTCGCACACACACACACACACGAACACTGTCTTTTACACACACACACACACACACACACACACACACACACACACACACACACACACACACAAACACACACACACACACACACACACACACACACGTTGGAATAACACCCAACATCTTCAAGGCAGAGTAACGCCCCCTTTTCGGACAGGCAGTGGCGACCTCTCGTGGTAACTCTAGAAGTCCTTGACCGAAGGACATATGGCTGGAAATAACATGCGAGCATCTGCTAGAACATGATCAGGACTGGAGATAGGACAGAAGTAGATTAGAGAAAGTCGGTCAGTGTCCAGATAAATGGAGGGTATCAGTGTACTGATACGGTAGAGTTGTACGAGGAAATGAGATTTCGTGGCAGTCACAGTTTGAGGTGGTGGTAGAAGTAATAGTAGCGGCGATGATGTTTGCGTTGGAAGTATTCGTGGTAAAGAAAAGTTAGTCGTGTGTTACGTATGGGGAATAGACCTACGTGGATGTCAGAAGACAGGAGATCATCGGGGAAGTAGTGGTGTGTGGTGGCTGTGGTGGAGGTGGTGGTGGTGGATACGTGGATGTCAGAAGACAGGAGACAATCGGGGAAGTAGTGGTGTGTGGTGGCTGTGGTGGAGGTGGTGGTGGTGGTGGATACGTGGATGTCAGAAGACAGGAGATCATCGGGGAAGTAGTGGTGTGTGGTGGCTGTGGTGGAGGTGGTGGTGGTGGTGGATACGTGGATGTCAGAAGACAGGAGATCATCGGGGAAGTAGTGGTGTGTGGTGGCTGTGGTGGAGGTGGTGGTGGTGGATACGTGGATGTCAGAAGACAGGTGACAATCGGGGAAGTAGTGGTGTGTGGTGGCTGTGGTGGAGGTGGTGGTGTTTGTAGTAGGAATAGTTACGACCGAAATTCAATCTTTGTGTCACGTAATGGCAGAGTAGGAGGTATAAAAAGAAATGAAGTCATCACGGAAGTCATGATTTGTGGTGGTGGTGGTACAGGTTGTGGTGGAGGTGGGGGGGGGGGGGGGTTGTAGTGGGAGTAGGGGTGGTGAAGAAAAAAATCAGTCTTTTGTCACGGATTGGCAAGGTAGGAAGTATAAAAAGAAATGAGATCACCATGGACGTCTTGGTGTGTAGGTGGTGGTGGTGGTGGTGGTGGTGGTGATGGTGGTGGTGGTGGTGGTGGTGGTGGTGGTGGTGGAAGAGGCTGTAGTGGGCTGTGCTGTTTGTGCTAGGAGTAGTGGCGCTAAAATGTCAATCTTTGTTTCGCGTATTGGCAGAGTAGGGTGTATGTAAAGACATGAAATCTTCACGGATGTAGTGGTGTGTGGTGATGGTAGAAGCTGTGGTGGCAGTGTGGTATTTGTGGTAGGAGTATCAGCGGTAAAGAAACTTTATCGCGTGTTGCGTATTAGCAGGGTTAGGAGTGTGTGAATGATTTCGATAAATCATCACTATAATCGTAGTGTGGTGGGTGGTGCAAGCGACATAAATTGTGGTGGGAATAGGGCTTTTGTGGTGGATGTATCATAACGGAATAAAGTCGATCTTGTGTGCCGGATTAGCATCATAGAGTGTGTGCGCAAAAGTATTTTATCACGATGGTCGTAATGTCTGGTGGTGGTAGAGGTGTGATGCTGATGTGCTGTTTGTGGGAGTAAGTGAGGAAAATAGGTCTTGTGACGGGCATCGGCAGGGCTGTCAGAGCAAAGGAAAAATATTTTTGTGGTAGTGGATTGCAGTGGCGGTAGTAGTGGTATAATTTTCGGTGGCAGTTGTACTGACTCTGGTGGAAGAGTTGTTGAGAAACAAGTCAGTCTTGCGCAATGTATTGACAGGATTGAAAGCATAAGGAAAAATAAAATCATCGCACAAGTCGAAGTGGATGTTGGTGGTTGTGGTAGAACATGTGGCGGGAGTGTGATATTTGTGGTGGGACTAGTGGGGATGAAGGACAGTCGGTTGGGCGTTACGTTTCAGTAGGTTGGAGAGTGTGTTTTGATTGGATGAACTTGTGGTTGGAGTTTTGCTGTTCAACAAAAATCTGCTTTGTGTTGCTTTTGGCAGGGTTAGGGGTATAACAAGAAATGCGACTATCACAGTAATCCTACTTTGACATGGTGATAGAAGCTGTTTGTGCTGGGTGCTGAAGAAATGTCGGTCGCCTGGGTGTTGGTAGACAGTTTTTGTTTGTTTGGGGTTTTGTGGAGGTAGAGTCGATTGTAGCAAAAGCTGTGGCTGTGGTGAGAGGAATGATCCTTAAGGAAAGCTGGTCACTTGAAACTTATCTGCATGGCTGGAATGATCCTTAAGGAAAGCTGGTCACTTGAAACTTATCTGCATGGCTGGAATGATCCTTAAGGAAAGCTGGTCACTTGAAACTTATCTGCATGGCTGGAATGATCCTTAAGGAAAGCTGGTCACTTGAAACTTACCTGCATGGCTGGAATGATCCTTAAGGAAAGCTGGTCACTTGAAACTTACCTGCATGGCTGGAATGATCCTTAAGGAAAGCTGGTCACTTGAAACTTATCTGCATGGCTGGAGACGCAAGAGGAAATGTAATCATTGCGGTAGTGATGATAGTAGTGGTGGTAGTTGTAATAGAAGCATTAGTCGGTGTGGTGGTAGTGATGGTAGTAGTGGTAGATGTTGTAATTAAAGCAATTTGTAGTGGTGATGTTTGGTAGTGGTGATGGTTAGTAGTGGTGATGGTTTGTGGTGGTGATGGTTAGTAGTGGTGATGGTTTGTAGTGGTGATGGCTTGTAGTGATGATGATTTGTTGTGATGATGATTTGTAGTGGTGATGATTTGTAGTGGTGATGATTTGTAGTGGTGATGATTTGTTGTGGTGATGATTTGTTGTGGTGATGATTTGTAGTGGTGATGATTTGTAGTGGTGATGGTTTGTAGTGATGATGATTTGTAGTGGTGATGATTTGTTGTGGTGATGATTTGTTGTGGTGATGATTTGTTGTGGTGATGGTTTGTAGTGGTGATGATTTGTTGTGGTGATGGTTGGTATTGGTGATGTTTGGTAGTGATGATGGTTGGTATTGGTGATGTTTGGTAGTGATGATGATTTGTAGTGATGATTTGTAGTGGTGATGGTTTGTAGTGGTGATGATTTGTTGTGGTGATGGTTTGTAGTGGTGATGATTTGTAGTGGTGATGATTTGTTGTGGTGATGGTTGGTATTGGTGATGTTTTGTAGTGGTGATGGTTGGTATTGGTGATGTTTGGTAGTGGTGATGATTTGTAGTGGTGATGATTTGTTGTGGTGATGATTTGTAGTGGTGATGATTTGTTGTGGTGATGTTTGGTAGTGGTGATGATTTGTAGTGGTGATGATTTGTTGTGGTGATGATTTGTAGTGGTGATGATTTGTTGTGGTGATGATTTGTAGTGGTGATGATTTGTAGTGGTGATGATTTGTTGTGGTGATGATTTGTTGTGATGATGATTGGTATTGGTGATGATTTGTTGTGGTGATGATTTGTTGTGATGATGATTTGTTGTGATGATGATTTGTTGTGATGATGATTTGTTGTGGTGATGATTTGTTGTGGTGATGATTTGTAGTGGTGATGTTTTGTTGTGGTGATGGTTTGTAGTGGTGATGATTTGTAGTGGTGATGATTTGTTGTGATGATGATTTGTAGTGATGATGATTTGTAGTGGTGATGATTTGTTGTGGTGATGATTTGTAGTGGTGATGATTTGTTGTGATGATGGTTGGTATTGGTGATGTTTGGTAGTGATGATGGTTGGTATTGGTGATGTTTGGTAGTGATGATGATTTGTAGTGATGATTTGTAGTGGTGATGGTTGGTATTGGTGATGTTTGGTAGTGATGATGGTTTGTAGTGGTGATGGTTTGGTAGTGATGATGGTTGGTAGTGGTGATGGTTGGTAGTGATGATGATTTGTAGTGATGATTTGTAGTGATGATGATTTGTTGTGATGATGATTTGTTGTGATGATGATTTGTAGTGGTGATGATTTGTAGTGGTGATGATTTGTAGTGGTGATGATTTGTAGTGATGATGATTTGTAGTGATGATGATTTGTAGTGATGATGATTTGTAGTGATGATGATTTGTAGTGATGATGATTTGTAGTGGTGATGATTTGTTGTGGTGATGATTTGTAGTGGTGATGATTTGTTGTGGTGATGATTTGTTGTGGTGATGGTTGGTATTGGTGATGTTTTGTAGTGGTGATGATTTGTTGTGGTGATGATTTGTAGTGGTGATGATTTGTAGTGATGATGATTTGTAGTGATGATGATTTGTAGTGGTGATGATTTGTAGTGATGATGATTTGTAGTGGTGATGATTTGTTGTGGTGATGATTTGTAGTGGTGATGATTTGTAGTGATGATGATTTGTAGTGGTGATGATTTGTTGTGGTGATGATTTGTAGTGGTGATGATTTGTTGTGGTGATGATTTGTTGTGGTGATGGTTGGTATTGGTGATGTTTGGTAGTGGTGATGATTTGTTGTGGTGATGGTTGGTATTGGTGATGTTTGGTAGTGATGATGATTTGTAGTGATGATGATTTGTAGTGGTGATGATTTGTTGTGGTGATGGTTGGTATTGGTGATGTTTTGTAGTGGTGATGGTTGGTATTGGTGATGTTTGGTAGTGGTGATGATTTGTAGTGGTGATGATTTGTAGTGGTGATGATTTGTTGTGGTGATGGTTGGTATTGGTGATGTTTGGTAGTGATGATGATTTGTAGTGGTGATGATTTGTAGTGGTGATGATTTGTAGTGGTGATGATTTGTTGTGATGATGATTTGTAGTGATGATGATTTGTAGTGGTGATGATTTGTAGTGATGATGATTTGTTGTGGTGATGGTTGGTATTGGTGATGTTTGGTAGTGATGATGGTTGGTATTGGTGATGTTTGGTAGTGGTGATGGTTGGTATTGGTGATGTTTGGTAGTGGTGATGGTTTGTAGTGGTGATGGTTTGTAGTGGTGATGATTTGTAGTGGTGATGATTTGTTGTGATGATGATTTGTAGTGATGATGATTTGTAGTGGTGATGATTTGTAGTGATGATGATTTGTTGTGATGATGGTTGGTATTGGTGATGTTTGGTAGTGATGATGGTTGGTATTGGTGATGTTTGGTAGTGATGATGGTTGGTATTGGTGATGTTTGGTAGTGATGATGATTTGTAGTGATGATTTGTAGTGGTGATGGTTGGTAGTGGTGATGGTTGGTAGTGGTGATGGTTGGTAGTGGTGATGGTTAGTAGTGGTGATGGTTGGTAGTGGTGATGGTTTGTAGTGGTGATGGTTGGTAGTGGTGATGGTTTGGTAGTGGTGATGGTTTGTAGTGGTGATGATTTGTAGTGGTGATGATTTGTTGTGATGATGGTTGGTATTGGTGATGTTTGGTAGTGATGATGATTTGTAGTGGTGATGTTTGGTAGTGATGATGATTTGTAGTGGTGATGATTTGTAGTGGTGATGGTTTGTAGTGGTGATGATTTGTTGTGGTGATGGTTTGTAGTGGTGATGATTTGTAGTGGTGATGGTTTGTAGTGGTGATGATTTGTAGTGGTGATGATTTGTAGTGGTGATGGTTTGTAGTGGTGATGATTTGTTGTGGTGATGGTTGGTATTGGTGATGTTTGGTAGTGATGATGATTTGTAGTGGTGATGGTTGGTATTGGTGATGTTTGGTAGTGATGATGGTTGGTATTGGTGATGTTTGGTAGTGATGATGGTTGGTATTGGTGATGTTTGGTAGTGATGATGATTTGTAGTGATGATGATTTGTAGTGATGATGGTTTGTAGTGGTGATGTTTGGTAGTGATGATGGTTGGTATTGGTGATGTTTGGTAGTGATGATGTTTGGTAGTGATGATGGTTTGTAGTGGTGATGTTTGGTAGTGATGATGGTTGGTATTGGTGATGTTTGGTAGTGATGATTTGTTGTGGTGATGGTTTGTAGTGGTGATGATTTGTAGTGATGATGATTTGTAGTGGTGATGATTTGTTGTGATGATGATTTGTAGTGGTGATGGTTTGTAGTGGTGATGATTTGTTGTGGTGATGATTTGTTGTGATGATGATTTGTAGTGGTGATGGTTTGTTGTGGTGATGATTTGTAGTGGTGATGATTTGTAGTGGTGATGATTTGTTGTGGTGATGATTTGTTGTGGTGATGATTTGTTGTGGTGATGATTTGTAGTGGTGATGATTTGTTGTGGTGATGGTTTGTAGTGGTGATGATTTGTTGTGGTGATGGTTGGTATTGGTGATGTTTGGTAGTGGTGATGGTTGGTATTGGTGATGTTTGGTAGTGATGATGATTTGTAGTGGTGATGATTTGTTGTGATGATGATTTGTTGTGATGATGATTTGTAGTGGTGATGGTTTGTAGTGGTGATGATTTGTAGTGGTGATGATTTGTAGTGGTGATGATTTGTAGTGGTGATGGTTTGTTGTGGTGATGGTTGGTAGTGGTGATGTTTGTAGTGGTGATGGTTGGTAGTGGTGATGTTTGGTAGTGGTGATGGTTGGTAGTGATGATGGCTTGTAGTGGTGATGGTTGGAAGTAATGATGGCTTTGTAGTGGTGACGGTTGGTAGTGGTGATGTTTGGTAGAGGTGATGGTTGGTAGTGATGATGGCTTGTAGTGGTGATGTTTTGTAGTGGTGATGGTTGGTAGTGATGATGGTTTGTAGTGTTGATGAATGTACTGGTAGTGATGGCAGTAGTGGTGGTTGCTATAGATGCAGTAGTGGTTGTGGTGTAGACATGGAGATATTGTTGGTGATTGTAATAGAAGCAGTGGTGTAGTCATGGAGATATTGTTGGTGATTGTAATAGAAGCAGTAGTCGCTGTGGTGGTAGTTCTCCACATGGGTGTCAGGGTTGTTTCATTGGCGAGTGGCGAAGACAGTGGTTGTGGTCGTACTGATGTTGGTGAGGGTGGTGCTTGTTTGTAGTAGTAATGGACTTGGTGGCAGGAGTCATAATGATGGTTGTGGTGGTGGCAGTGGTAGCCGTGGCAGGGATTTTTGTGTGGCGGCGGTAGCTATAGTGGAAGTGGTGGTAATGGTAGCAGTGATAGTGTTGATGGTCGTGATGGTGATGCTGGTAGAGATTATAATACAGGTACATATTACGGAAAGGGTTGAAACTGGAATGCGAGTACACCTGTGTTAGTGTATTTAACGCTATAGAACTGGTAGGAATGACAGTAGGGGTAGAGGGCTGGGGGAACAAGAAGAGCAGGAGTGGGAGTGGGAAAGGAGAGAGGTAGTGGGGGTGGAAGGTGGGGAGAGGGAGTGGGGGGTAAGATTGGTGGCAGGGAGGAAAGGGTGGCGTTTGTGCGAACTTGAGAGGCGATAAAGGATGGGACTGTTGACACGATGAGCTATCACCCCACTGCACCCCGTCTCCTTGAGGCTCGATATCCGACTACCCCTACCTCTCTCCTCTCCACCCGGAATAGTCTCACACCTCTCTCCTGCTACCCTGCACAGTGGCGGGTCTCTCCTCTCCACCCCAAACTGTCGCGCTCTCTACCCCGAATAAATGCGCCGCTCTCAGCTCTACCCCGAAAAGTTGCAGCTCAAACCGGGTAGATCAGCCGTCTGGTCTGCATACGTACTTTGAAAAACTGCGACAGTGAAATATGAGATTTCTTTCTCCCCAACACTCTATCATCACAAAAGCGGCTTTTTCTGTAGGATGAGTGGATAGATGGAGTTTTACGGCCTGTCAGCCTTTGTAGGCTGTTTTGAGGCCTTTGATCACGAACATTCACTAAAATTGGTTTGAATAAGAACAAGTCGTCATAATTTCTTTAGTTGTTGGCCCTCTCATGACACGCGTAGGGGGTCGCGGTGGGTCAAACCTTACCCCCAACCTACAGGGAGATTTCATGTCGATCCCAGGCGGAGAGAGGGCCGAAATGGACACATTTACAGGTGCCATGCTGAAGAAGGAGAGAGAATACTGACGAAGTGACCATGTGGGACATTTGATTCACGCCGATCTGGAACCTTGCGGTGCAAGCGTTTCACTGGACACAGAACACGTTCTCCTTCATAGGGAAGCTTTGCAGTGCGAACTTCCTACTAGACACAGAGCATGTTCTCCTTCAGAGAGACGTTTTGCCGGGCAAACTTTTCCTAGACACAGAACACGTTCTCCTTCATCAGAGGACAATTTTGCCGGGCAAATTTTCCCTAGACACAGAACATTTCCTCCATCAGAGGACAGTTTTGCCGTGCAAACTTTCCCTAGACACAGAACACTTCCTCCATCAGAGGACAGTTTTGCCGTGCAAACTTTCCCTAGACACAGAACACTTCCTCCATCAGAGGACAGTTTTGCCGTGCAAACTTTCCCTAGACACAGAACACTTCCTCCATCAGAGGACAGTTTTGCCGTGCAAACTTTCCCTAGACACAGAACACTTCCTCTATCAGAGGATAATTTTGCCGTGCAAACTTTCCCTAGACACATAATATTTCCTCTATCAGAGGGCAGTTTTGCCGGGCAAACTTTCCCTAGACACAGAACATTTCCTCCATCAGAGGGCAGTTTTGCCGTGCAAACTTTCCCTAGACACAGAACACTTCCTCTATCAGAGGATAATTTTGCCGTGCAAACTTTCCCTAGACACATACTATTTCCTCTATCAGAGGACAGTTTTGCCGTGCAAACTTTCCCTAGACACAGAACATTTCCTCCATCAGAGGGCAGTTTTGCCGTGCAAACTTTCCCTAGACACAGAACATTTCCTCCATCAGAGGGCAGTTTTGCCGGGCAAACTTTCCCTAGACACAGAACATTTCCTTCATCAGAGGGCAGTTTTGCCGGGCAAACTTTCCCTAGACACAGAACATTTCCTTCATCAGAGGGCAGTTTTGCCGGGCAAACTTTCCCTAGACACAGAACATTTCCTTCATCAGAGGGCAGTTTTGCCGGGCAAACTTTCCCTAGACACAGAACATTTCCTTCATCAGAGGGCAGTTTTGCCGGGCAAACTTTCCCTAGACACAGAACATTTCCTCCATCAGAGGGCAGTTTTGCCGGGCAAACTTTCCCTAGACACAGAACATTTCCTCCATCAGAGGGCAGTTTTGCCGGGCAAACTTTCCCTAGACACAGAACATTTCCTCCATCAGAGGAAAGTATTGAGCACCCGAGAACGCTGGAGTTGCGTAATTTTCATGTGTTGCAGTTTTGGGAATGATACGGACGTACACGCTTGAGCGCTTGAGCGCGCGCACATGTGTACACAGCTCCGTCAGACCCTACTGTATTGACACACACCGCACACACATACGTGTACATGCAAGTATGCACTAATTCATGCACGCGTGCTCGCACACATACGAACAAACCTATGCATACGTGCGCGCA
>JAWQFJ010003817.1:40000-49460 GCA_034096865.1 Theodoxus fluviatilis
GATGGATGGATGGATGGATGGATGGATGAATGGATGGATTGAATCGATGGATGGATGGATGGATGGATTGAATCGATGGATAGATGGATGGGTGGGTGGGTGGATGGGTGGATGGGTGGATGGACGGATGGGAGGATGGGTGGATGGATGGATGAGTGGATGGATAATGGGTGGCTGTGTGGGTTGGTAGGTGAATGGAATGTTACGGCCATTCAGCCATTGTAGGCTATGCAAAGCCATTGACCACGAAATCGTTCGAACTAGATACAATGAGAGCGAGTCAGGGCTGGATTTCCCCAGCTATGCGCCTCTTACAAATTCTGTATGGAGACGCGGTGGATCTATTCTTACCCTCAACTCACAAGGCGACCAGTCCCACCATTGCTTTTGAGATTACTACGCAGTCAAACTCATCTATTTGCACCGCCTTGGGAGAGTACATGCCGCAAATGAAGAAAAAAGCCAGTATTCTTTTCATTGAAGCCACAGCTCAGCCCAGTGAAATAGTCTCCTGAGCCCGCTATCGTGCTTCATAAAAGACTTTGAAGCTAGCGGGTAAAGTCGTAAAAAGGAAAGGAATAGAAATGGCATCAGCGAAAAAAGCAAAGTAGGAGTCAAAGTTATGGTCGTTCCGTTAGGAAACTAAAAGGACAAAATCGTCCTAGCGAGAGTGTTTATGGCATCATCAATGTCTAGGACTGCATTGTGAAAGACCATAATCCAACCTCAGTCGGGATTTGTAGCTGGCAGTGAGCCTGAAAAACTCTATGTGGTATTGTGTCCCTTCGCAGAGACGCATTTTTTGCATCGTTTAGAGCTCTCCTTAACGGCGACAGGCATTCGTGGTTGCTTTTGTTCTCGCTCTACATGAGACCGATTTCATCTGTGCTGTGACTGCTGCTGCTGCTGTTATGACATCGACGACGACGACGACGACGATGACGATACGGACGATAAATACAACTGCTGCTGCTGCTCTTGCGACAATGATGATGATGATGATGATAACGATTACTACGACTGCTGTTGCTGCTACTACGACAATGATGACGACGACAATGATTATGAATACTACTGTTGTTGCTGCTATAACGACAATGATGACGACAACGATTATGAAGACAACCACTGTTGCTGCTGTTGCAACAATAATGATGACGACAACGATGATGAAGACGGGCTGTTGCTGCTGACATTACAGCACTGATGATGACGACAACGATTATGAAGGCGAATGTTGCTGCAATTGCTACAATGATGATGACGACAACGATAGTATGAAGACTACTGTTGCTGCTGACATTACGACAACAATGATGACGATAACGTCGTTGAAAACGACTGTTGCTGCAATTGCTACAATGATGATCACGACAACGATGATGACAACAACGATAGTATGAAGACTAATGTTGCTGCTGACATTACGACAACGATGATGACGATAACGTCGTTGAAAATGGCTGTAGCTGCTGGGTGGGTGGTTTATGTTACCATGGACTGAATGTGAGACAGGCAGCTATGCCTAATTCAATAATTCCCCCTGTTAGATAAAGATTATTCAATTTAATTCAAATTTGCTCAATTCAGTTGCTGTGCCTATGACTAGAGATTGTTTATGTTTACAGTATGCTGCCTTATGTACATTTGAACATTTGACTTGATTATACCATTATATTGGTGGAGCAGCATAGATTCTTAATGGGTGCTCTGGAATAATCCTCAGCGAATACCAATTCCTCTCTGTACATGATGACGATGACAAGGATGATAATGACGATGACGTTGATGATGACGGTGATAATGATGACGACGACGATGACGACGACGATGATGATGATTTGGGTGATTTCTAGCAACTCTTTGTTTCCACTTGTTCATTTTGTAGCTGTCTCTACTTCTAGTCCTTTATCTTTAGTCAGGAAGAACCAGTTTGTGGAACAACATGTCATGATGCTGTATGGCAGAAAAGGTGTACTTCCCTGCTTCGAATCATATGAATGTAATGTAGCGTTACTTTATGTAATGCAATGCTACGTTTTGTTGTACATTACCATGTAAAGTCAACAGTGTGGTATGTTTCAACACAACGCTGTTGCAAGTCAGCGAGGAACGAAGGAAAGGTTTTTAACTGCCTGCAATAAATACACGCCACGTCACAATAAACACGACATCATAGTTAGCGTTGTCAAACAGCTCCCTCAGACCAGAAAAGCGTTCTCAAAGTCGATTGTTTGCTAGCGAAAGCTAATCAAAGGCAATTGAAGGCAATAAAAGGCAATCGCCCCGTTTCTTAGGGACGCGACGTCGAATCATACGCAGCGTCCAACGTCCAGTCATTTCTTGCCAGAAAGCTGTCTCCAAACTCGACACTGTCTGCTACACTGTCTGCTACACTGTCTGCTACACTGTCTGCTTTACTGTCTGCTACACTGTCTGCTTTACGTTGCAATCTTGATGCCGAGTCCTGGCTGCGTTGCATTGACGCGAGATCTTGCGAGGCATAAGGCCGGTGTCAACACGTGTCAACATCTGATTGCCTTTACATCTATTTTCGTCATGTTAACACACGGTGACACTGGCCTATTCCTCGCGAAATCTTGCGGGATACCAGTGTAGGCAACGCGCTCCATTTTCTTCAGTCAATTGGAGTAGCAAGGCCGATTTCCTGCAAAACGATCGCGTCTGATCGCTTTTAAGGAACTCGACCCTGTTTTGCATATGAAGCCTTTATGTCCACTCCTCAGAATGTTAAAACTCCCATTATGCTTCTTTAAGGTTTGTTTTGTACAGTGGAAAGTTATGTCAGCAATATGTTTTGTCACCTATCCCCTTGATAGTCTGGATAAGAACAGACCCACCCATTCGTAAATGGCGAATGACCATGTAAAACCAAAGCCTTGACTTGCTTCTATTTTAACCAGCTGTAGTGATTTTCTTGTTCAGCTGCTTTACATAACCCAAAGAGGAAGATAAGCCGTAAAACTCCCATCATAGTCATCTCATCGTCATCATCGTCATCATCGTCTTCGTCGTCGTCATCGTCGTCATCATCGTCGTAGTCGTCGTCGTTTTGTAAAGAGTCATATTACGGCAGCAATGTCATGTCACGTCAGTATTGTCATGTCATACCATGACATGACAATACCATACCATACCTGTACCATGACCACACCTGTACCATGACATGACAATACCATACCATACCTGTACCATGACCACACCTGTACCATGACATGACAATACCATACCATACCTGTACCATGACCACACCTGTACCATGACATGACAATACCATACCATACCTGTACCATGACCACACCTGTACCATGACCACACCTGTACCATGACATGACAATACCATACCACACCTGTACCATGACCACACCTGTACCATGACATGACAATACCATACCATACCTGTATCATGACCACACCTGTACCATGACCACACCTGTACCATGACATGACAATACCATACCACACCTGTACCATGACCACACCTGTCCCATGACCACACCTGTACCATGACCACACTATGCTCTGACAACAGGAGGTGCCCGTGATGCCAGTGCTGGAGTTCGACGCGGACCGCTACAACGCCGACGGGTCCCTGCGCACAATGCACAGGATGCCAGACTCCAGCAAGGCGTGGGAGGAGGCACAGAAGGCCCGCTACATCCGGCTCCCGCCCCGCCTGTCACGTGACTCAGACAAGGAGCTCTCAGTGAAGGAGATCTTCAGGAAGTAGACAGGTCCTCACTGGCGTTCCGGCTGACCGGGATGGTAGCTAGCTACTCCCAGCTGGCTACTTCAGCCTAGCTACTCCTAGCTAGCTACTCCCAGCTAGCTACTCCCATCTAGCTACTCCCAGCTAGCTACTTCCAGCTAGCTACTCCCAGCTAGCTACTGCCAGATAGCTACTTCCAGCTAGCTACTCCTAGCTAGCTACTCCCAGCCAGCTACTCCCAGCTAGCTATTTCCAGCTAGCTGGTCTTTGAACTAATAGGATTCGTGGTCGGCTGGTCCTCTAGCCAGTCGGTAGTCAGGCTGTTTGGCCTTCAGGCTAGCTAGCATTCAGGCTGGCTGGTATTCAGGCTGGCTGGTATTCAGGCTGGCTGGTATTTAAATTAGCTGCTGAGTCTTCGACAAGGTGGTCTTCAGTCTACCTAGCCTGTAGGCCACGGGGTCATCTAATTAGCTGGTATGTGACTAGTTAGTCTTCTGGCTGGACAGTTGAGTTGAGTCTTCTGGAGAAGTTTTCTTATCTTCAAATTTTCGTCCACCTCAGTGAAAATGTGGAGGCTGTGGATGAAACTCTGCAAAAATGACTGACTGAGATGTTATCTGGGAGGTAGGATGATTCAATGGCTGCGTCGGCGGGTGATCCAGGGATTTCACATCCATAAGGACTTTTGACCGTGTTGACAATAATCTTACCTAATATGTATTTAGCTATTCGTCTAGCTCTGACTTTTATCACGCTGCCAGAGGTTGTTTCACTGGGTCTAATAACCATGTTAGGGATCAACAAGAGCAGAATATTGCTTATCTTACATGGTGACTTTCATCGTCTGCGCGATAAAGAAAACGTGTGTGTGAATACTTCTAGATAGAGTGTGCAACCGCGGAGAATAAAGGTTGGCGGTAAAACTTCCCGGAAATCTTTTGAAGACAAATCACCGTGCTCATCTCACAGACTGCATGTCATGGTGTTTTTTTCCCAAGACGGGAACGAGATTTTACAAACTGCGACTTTTGCCTGCTGTGGTTATCCACGGTTCATTTTCCGTCCAACTCTTCCCTGAACCTTGGGTAAGGGATGTACCAGCGGAAGCAGAACGGTATCGCTAAAGGGAGAAGAATTTAGCTTGAGGTATTGGTTTGCATGTTGAATACATTATGATGTTTATTTATTTCTATGGTGGGAGAATATCCAGTATTGATGCGGTTGTTTTGAAGGCAGTGATTGGAGATCATTTGCAGTTCTGCATAAAGAATTGACATACTTCTGGCATAACAATTCTGGGTACACACTGAATAAAAGCTGTAGTAGCTACAGACATCAGAGAAGTTTTCAACTTTGGTATTGCGAGTAAGTTGCATTGCTGGTGCTGGGTCGAGAAGGGTTTCACCACGAGAAGAAAAGTAAAATCCCCGATTCTCGTCTGAAGCATGTATCTCAAATTGCTTTACTGAACGTTGAAATGTAACCTCTTGGCCAGATAGAGATCGGGAATTAAAGACATTTATGTCCATTACCTGCAGAGGTTAAAAAAGAGAAGTAAAGTAGAACTCCCCTCAACTCGGAATGCACGCACCTGTATGGATCAACTAACTCGTTTCATGTTGGGGTTGGTGCGACAGCTCAAAGATCGCGGTGGTTAGTTAATGTTGGAAAAATCCTGTTCATAAAAGAGTAAAGTATCCTGTAATCAAATTCGATTTTATGGTACAGTGCTGGATTTGATATGCACGGCATGACAAATCCTCTTGCATACAAAAAATGTTCTTTTTGATATGTTTGGTATAAATTCCAGGTCAAGGATAGATATTAACATGTGTAGCCGTGTGTGATGTGTTGCAATTGAAACACAACAACGATGCACGTGTAGGTTTGATAGTCTACAAGTATGTGCTGAAAACGACTGGCCAGAGTTCTAGTTCTCAGTCTGGTTTGCCCAGTAGCAGGGTTGCTATGCCTTTTGCGCACAGGGGACGCAAGCAACGCACATGCCGATTTCATGCTGTTCGTACGTGTTTGTTCCGTGCGACGTTCGCTCCACTTGCGGAGTTCACCATTTTGCACAACAGTTGTTACTGTCATGTTGTGTTTTGCACAACAGTTGTTACTGTCATGTTGTGTTTTGCACAACAGTTGTTACTGTCATGTTGTGGGACGCAGCTATATTCACAATTAGGCTGCACTTTTTCATACACTTGAATTTTTCAACGCCTTTGAGTGATTTATGTGCTCGAGCACGGGTTGTGATAAAACATTGTTGATGATCTCTCGTCAGATCGCGACAGTGACGGTAAAGATGGTTGTATATTGAGGACGGATTTTTAAAAAGAGAAAGTATTTGTATAGAGTCATTGCATAAGTTTGTGCGATATGTTATTAAGAGAAAGTTCATTCATAAACCTCTATGATCCTTTAAACTATCTAGACATTCATTTACAATTTTGTTCGGGAATACTTTTTGTTAACAAAAGCCATTTGTAGAAAAGCTAGTATATATACGTCGTCTAATCATTTTAAAAAGAAACGCCAGCGCAGTAGCAGGTTTTAAAGTACTACACTACCGAAAGCTGGCGTTTTCCCCTGCATGTATATGTTGAAATCTTATTCAAACATCACGAATGCCTGCACGCACATTTATAAAGCGATCGTCTTGAACAGTGAAACTAACATTGGCCGCATCGCCTCAGTGAATCTGCTGCTCTATGTACATAGACATTCATGTATGCTGATCCTCCCTTCACCTCCACGCTATCATTTTCACTGGCACACGTACCATAGCCAAAGAGCACTCTCAAATCTGAACTCAAACATTTACTCAATAAAAGTGTTTGTCAGCTGCACCATCTTCTTGGATCACTTCCTTCGTAAACTGGTGCCTGCTTCACAGTTGTTCCATTTTGGACGCACCCTTTCACAAAATGCACCGGTGTTGTATTTATATACATGTATATATTTTACTCGACTGATTTAACATTCACAAATATTCTGTAAATGCTCGAGGAACGTCAGCTTCCATCACCGGTTTGTCCTTGTTAACCCTCACCCCGGCATCATAACTGAGACTATTTGGTCGGTCAGCGCTATTAAAAAAAAACTCACTGCATTTTAAAGGATGAGACACGGTTTTCTTTTGCGCATTCCATTCTAACTATTCATCAAAATATAGCAAAACTTTTACCAAATGTACTCGCAAATAAACAAAGAACAAATCCATGTCAGTGTTTTAAGAAAATGTTGATGCTGAAAATTTTGTAAATTTTTAGAAAGCACATTTCCCGACCTTCTCTCCTCATGACTAGCAGGGTTCGACGCAAGGCAAGCACGCTCATAGGGTTTTTGTGACTTGGAAGGAAGGCCAAGGCAAGCACGCTCATAGGGTTTTTGTGACTTGGAAGGAAGGCCAAGGCAAGCACGCTCATAGGGTTTTTGTGACTTGGAAGGAAGGCCAAAGCAAGCACGCTCATAGGGTTTTTGTGACTTGGAAGGAAGGCCAAGGCAAGCACGCTCATAGGGTTTTTGTAACTTCGAAGGAAGGCCAAGGCAAGCACGCTCATAGGGTTTTTGTGACTTGGAAGGAAGGCCAAGGCAAACACGCTCATATGGTTTTTGTGACTTCGAAGGAAGGCCAAGGCAAGCACGCTCATATGGTTTGTGTGACTTGGAAGGAAGGCCAAGGCAAGCACGCTCATAGGGTTTTTGTGACTTCGAAGGAAGGCCAAGGCAAGCACGCTCATATGGTTTGTGTGACTTGGAAGGAAGGCCAAGGCAAGCACGCTCATAGGGTTTGTGTGACTTGGAAGGAAGGCCAAGGCAAGCACGCTCATAGGGTTTTTGTGACTTGGAAGGAAGGCCAAGGCAAGCACGCTCATAGGGTTTTTGTGACTTCGAAGGAAGGCCAAGGCAAGCACGCTCATATGGTTTGTGTGACTTGGAAGGAAGGCCAAGGCAAGCACGCTCATAGGGTTTGTGTGACTTGGAAGGAAGGCCAAGGCAAGCACGCTCATAGGGTTTGTGTGACTTGGAAGGAAGGCCAAGGCAAGCATGCTCATAGGGTTTTTGTGACTTGGAAGGAAGGCCAAGGCAAGCACGCTCATAGGGTTTTTGTGACTTGGAAGGAAGACCAAGGCAAGCACGCTCATAGGGTTTGTGACTTGGAAGGAAGGCCAAGGCAAGCACGCTCATAGGGTTTTTGTGACTTGGAAGGAAGGCCAAGGCAAACATGCTCATATTTTTTTTGTGACTTGGAAGGAAGACCAAGGCAAGCACGCTCATAGGGTTTGTGTGACTTGGAAGGAAGGCCAAGGCAAACACGCTCATAGGGTTTGTGACTTGGAAGGAAGGCCAAGGCAAGCACGCTCATAGGGTTTTTGTGACTTGGAAGGAAGGCCAAGGCAAGCATGCTCATATGGTTTTTGTGACTTGGAAGGAAGGCCAAGGCAAGCACGCTCATAGGGTTTTTGTGACTTGGAAGGAAGGCCAAGGCAAGCATGCTCATATGGTTTTTGTGACTTGGAAGGAAGGCCAAGGCAAGCACGCTCATAGGGTTTTTGTGACTTGGAAGGAAGGCCAAGGCAAACACGCTCATAGGGTTTTTGTGACTTGGAAGGAAGACCAAGGCAAGCACGCTCATAGGGTTTTGTGACTTGGAAGGAAGGCCAAGGCAAACACGCTCATAGGGTTTTTGTGACTTGGAAGGAAGGCCAAGGCAAGCACGCTCATAGGGTTTTTGTGACTTGGAAGGAAGGCCAAGGGACAGGTCTCGAGAGGCAGCGTTGTTTGGACAGAGGACGAGGGAGGGAGAAGAAGCAACAGCCAGTGACAGTCTTGCTAATCCGGGATCCGCTACTCTGGCAAGTCGGGTGAGGACAGGAGGCTCCAAGACGCCGGTACGTGTAAGGCAGCACTGAGATCCAAACAAGCTCAAACTGCGTTCCTGACACCACAGCGTCATGCCTGGGATCGGGTAGACTGTGATTATCTTAATCGCCGCTTAGCGCTGAAAAACAACCGACCCCCCGCGGAGCATAAAGGACCAGCCTCGCTCTGGATCATCGCTCAAGGGGCCACATCCGGTATGCCCCCCTATCCCCCCACCCCCATCTCCCAAGTCGATCACATCCGGTATTGGGAAGGCACTGAACCCCTCATTTGCTAATTGGCGTCTGACGTGACACAGGTGAAAAATTGGATGGGCCGCTCAGAATGCCTTGAAATGAGACACTGCCACACTGAAGGTAATACGAATATATCGTGAGTCATGCCAGGCACATGACCAAGTCAGCCACGGCCATGACGAGACAGACGTGGAGCCTCTGGTGTCATTGAGAAGGAAGGCGGAAAAAGGAGTAGCTGTAAACACGGTGTGGGGAGGAGATCTATCTGTGATTGATTGTCTCTTTGACAGCCTTTCAATACTGATTCTGTTTCCTCGTGCTGTGGTTCTACAGGCGGCAGTGAGCCGAGCAGAGGCGGGTGACTTCGAGAGAGTTTATGACGGGATTCGTGTTCTGGCAAGCTGAAAGTACGGGTCGTTAAGTGCGAGGTCTTTTCAGGTCTTCGTCCATAGCTTTCACAAGTGTATTGTCTGCACAGTCTCCAGTTGTGAGTGTCTTTCTTCCTCTCTCTATGTACCGAGCCTTTCTTTCTATGAAGCAAATGACCTGTAGCTTTCTACCTCTATGCCCGCTGTCCTTTGAGAGAGAGAGAGAGAGAGAG
>JAWQFJ010003818.1:0-2500 GCA_034096865.1 Theodoxus fluviatilis
TAGTAGTAGTCCTTGGGTTAGGGTTAACCCTAACCCTAACCCTAACCCTAATCCAGACACGGGGCATTCAGGCAAAAGGGGCGTAACGTCCAGGATCCGGTGGTAGATTTTGCTTAAAACGGCGTAGCAGAGGAGGAGGTGGAAACACGGCTGTTAAAGTTTCACTAACATCTTCTGTAGCACATCTCGTGTTACTTCATCACTATCTTCATTCTCAGATCCAACCTCCACTTCTACAGCAGCTTTGACTGCTGTCGTGCAATAGCACGATCCTCGCTCTCTGACACGGTAGGCGCACACACAAGTGATATGCGTGAGGCGGATTTCCCAGACTAAGGCAAGTTTCTGGTATAATTTTAAAGTGATTTCTTTCATCATACACGAGTCAGTATCAAACTTGGGACCAAAAAACAGTGTTCTGTTTTGCAAACAGATTTATTACAAGAAGTGACCGATTGAACGTTGCGTATGATTACAACGAGCTCTTTCTTTTAAAACCGGAAATGCACCTTGGATTGCTCTAAATTGCATAATTCATAGTCCAAGCAAATCCACCTCTGGTAGTTGGGAACTTTGTGCTTCCTCATATGCGCGCGCAGGTCGAGCTTTAGATGACACTATTTCTGGCACGACAGGTTTTATCTCAGTTTGTGTTTCGTTAATGGTAGTATGGATTCGAAAACAAGAGTTATAGCCTACATGGCACAATTAAACTCCGAATGAGTGGAGATGCACTCTTACCTTTGCTAGCGGTTGATTCGACGCTAATGTCTCACCGACGTTGGGCTGGAGGCCGCCGACACCAATGCTCTGAGCTGATGATAGAAAATGGCAGACTGTACTACGGCTTGAAACTAAGAGCCAAAACCGTTGATGGGCCTTCTCCAACATCGTTACACGACAGACGTGCCCGTGTTTGCATGAGCGTTATCAGCGTGGCTTCCGTAGCAGCTGGTTCGACAAAACAAACTGTCTGCTACGGTAGAGGGGTTGGAGGTCACGTCCTCTCGGCTTTCTAGGGACAGACCGCTTTGCAGAAGGAAAGGGCACAACCCGGAGAGTGCTATCATATGCTTATAGGATAAACGCATGTAACCGGCGCCAGGAATGTCATGAAAACGACCATCAGGCAGGTTTCTGTTACACGGAATCTACTGGACAGCAGGGACTATGCCCTAAAGGGGAAGATGCTTAAAACTTGGTATGGGGTTAGATGTGGGCCGGGGTCAGGTCATGGTGGGGTTAAAAAAAGGTGTCGCGATGGTAACCGGAAGTGGGCACAAAGGCCGCCGAAAACTCAAAGTGCTCCGATTTGACCGAAATTTGGTGTATGGGTAGGTAAAGTCAAATGTTGAAGATCTGTGAACACATTTTTGGTTATGGTTACGTAATGAGAAAAACAAAATGGCGGCTGAAGAAATGGCTTTGTATGTGGCTTTGAAGCTTTGCGCATTGCCTGGCCGCGAAGCGGCTAGTCTTAATATATATAATAATAGTGTACATGAGCAAAAAGATCACCATATTGGCTGTAAACGCACTCTTTTATCTCAAATTGTGTATTGAGGGAAAACACCCCTAATAATTCAGTTTGTGTCAAATCCGATCTTGCTGTTGTGACACTTCAGCCTGGTTTCCTCATGCACAGCTATTTTTGACTCACATGCGAAGCAAAAGTGAGTCTATGTACTGAGCCGTGTCGTCCGTCCGTCCGGGCGTCCGTCCGTCCGTCCGTCTGTCCGGGCGTAAAAAACTTAAACGTTGGATTTTTCTCGGAGACTATTAAGTCTATCAACACCAAATGTGGCATGATGGTGTATGATGACAAGGCCTCAAAAAGCATACATAGTGACTTGACCTTGCTTCAAGGTCAAGGTCACAGGAGCCATAAATGTGGTCTAAAAAACAGTCATTTTTCACATTTTCCCAATTTTCTCCCACGTTATTAAGAATGGCAACCTTAGCTACAAGTGGTATATAGGTCAAAGCAAGCCCTATCTTTTGATACCAGTTTGGTTGACCTTGCTTCAAGGTTAAGGTCACAGGAGCTCTTCAAAGTTGGATTGTATACATATTTTGAAGTGACCTTGACCCTGAACTATGGAAGATAACTGTTTCAAACTTAATAATTATGTGGGGCACATGTTATACTTTCATCATGAGACACATTTGTTTACATGTCATCAAGGTCAAGGTCACTTTGACCCTTATGAAATGTGACCAAAATGGGGTAGTGAACCACTAAAAGTGACTATATCTCATGGTAGAAAGTGCCAATAAGCACCATTGTGCTTCCTATGTCTTGAATTAACAGCTTTGTGTTGCATGACCTTGGATGACCTTGACCTTGACCTTGAGTCAAGGTCACATGTGTTTTGGTAGGAAAAATGTGTAAAGCATTTCTTTGTGTATGATGTCATTGGTAGGTTTAGTTGTTTGACCTTGACCTTGAAGGTCACCTGAAGGTCAAGGTCATATAAAGGTCAAGGTCAAGCATGTGAGT
>JAWQFJ010003818.1:7500-10196 GCA_034096865.1 Theodoxus fluviatilis
CTACAGGTCAGATGGCAGTCATTAATGACTGCCTCCATCGGAACTTCCGCAACACCCGTTACTTGATCGTGTGTGATTTTGATGAGGTCATCGTGCCCTCCAATGGCCGGAAGTGGTCGCAGTTGGTTCATGACCTTCACCTCTACGAATCTAAGGTAACGTCCTCTTGTAGTACGCTCTTCCAATCATTTTGCTGCTTCGGGAATGTAACAATATCCTCAGAGTGATAACAGATTTCAGTATTTCAATAAAAGGTACATCGTCTAAAATGTAGATCTTCTCCGTCAGTAGGCGGTAGCGAATTTTCTGAATTCAGGAAGATCATAATTCTTGTTAAATTATCTTTGCGTAATTGATGAAAGAAATGGAAATCTAGCTTTGTGCTTTGACGCTATTTAGCCTGCTGGGGTTGGTAATAAGAATAAATCCACCGCGTCTCCCTACACGATTCGTAAAAGGCAAGCAACTTTGGAAATCGGGACTTCACTTGCTCTCAGTCTTACTCTAACCAGGGGCGCGTTCAAGATGGACGCCACGGAGCGGTACGCGAGCGAGGCACACGCAAATCAATCGCTCACGGAGCCCGGAGTCAGAGTGCGGGAGTGAAAAAACGTATTCGGCGAACGGTCATCCTGAGCGCCCAAAGTGGATGACGTAACGTCCCGTCTCCATCTTGAACGCGCGCCAGCTCACGTGACTTTCATGGTAAATGGCCTGAAATAAAATAGCTTTCAAATGGCATCCAGGCCGTCAGACTGCACCCATCCAACTCTGGCGAGGTTTCGAACGCCCTTCAGAGCTGAAAGCAATTGCCATGTTTTCACTTCTGCGACACGGAGGCGGTCTGAGACGACCCCGAAGAGTGAAACCCTGGCCTAGCATTGCCCCAGGCACCTTCAGAAATCAAGACAGGACTCGTTCACGGCGTACGCTTTCATTTCACTCTTCCTTGGAACCACATTCGACTCCTGTTTACAGTGATCTGCGACCATTGCTTAACAAAGAAGCACCTGCTAGACAACCAGCTCTGCCTGACAGAAACTAAAGAGAATAATGATAAAGTCTGCGATATCATTAACCGGGAAGGCTCGCAGAGACTGTTATTACGGTTACTTGACTTGTGATCAGAGAGAGAAGTAAGGAGAGGCTCAGTATTCGTTAACAGGATAACAGTCGTTTTCCTTTCATGTAAATACGTAGAAACCTCCTCCTGTGTGATTTAGTCGCATGCCCATTTTGGTATTGACTATGCACTATTCCCAATGCGTAGACCACTTCTCATTGATTTTGTTGATTTAATTCATCAGGTAACTGCTTCTCATTTCAGACAGTTAATTAAATCTTACGCTTCGGTTCTTTATCAGCATGCACACAAAACAGCCTTTGATGCGTTCTCGTCACGCGTGTGTGAGAACTGCGTCGCAAATGTTGCTTCATGTCGACACACCGCTCAGTGCCCATGTAGGCCTACTTGCATGTGCAAAAATACGAATGAAATGATGCTGCAAGAATCGACCCGGGGGTTTGGGGATACAGAGTCATCCATGTACACGTTCCCCTTGTGGGTTGGGGGTCAGAATAGACCCACCGCGTCTCCCTACGCGATTCGTAAGAGGTGAATAAATAGGGACATCGTGACTTGACTTGCGCATGTATTCTAGTGATTCTCGTGCTTAATGGCCTTACATAGCCTACAGAGGCTGATAGGTCGTAAAACTCCGTCCGTCCGTCCGTCCGTCCGTCCATACGCGAGTTGGCCCTCGTCAAGAAAACGCTTTTGTCACTATGGCGCCCACATTGCGCAGGGAATCCGACACAGCCAGACACGAGACCGTTGACACGTGGTACCGCCAGACTTATTTGGTCACACTCCTCTTTTTGTTCATTGACACGTGGGACACGGTGAAGTGCAAGTCTTGCTCCCTTCAAGTGCTAGGTGCGACCCTCTCCACCTGAACTGGATACCTCACTGGGACCTACGTCTGACTGACCATGCGTTTTCAGTCACTAAATCACGTCAACTTCTCGAGAGCTTAACACGTCATCTGATCGTTTGAGAGAGGCCAGCCCATGCCAGAGAGACCTATTGGGTGGCAGTGTAGATTTATTAAGATAACGTCTGCAAAATGTCACGATAAAACTTATTTCCGTATAGGTATTTAAAACAAATTACTAAACATGAGTAGTTCACAGGTGAAAGTGCATGTATATTAAGTAAAACGACAAGTCTAGCAGATACCGTACTTTTTCAAATCGAAAGCATGCTTTATTAAGATGCTTCACACGGCATATCGCAGGATTTTGCACACGGGCACTGCTGAATTCAGTCAAGGACAACGAAAAATGTTTACTTAGAAGTGGGAGAAATCATATCGTGCTCTGATACTGACGTAGATCTATTATCGGCTTGGAAATATGTTTCTTCGTAGGCCTACCATTTTGTTAGTGGAAATAGCAATCAAACTCGTCCCTACTGAAATGAGGAACTGGCAAACAACGTCAACAAGTCAATCCGATGCCCACATTACAATTCCTTTCGGTGATTCCTTCTATGAGTGGTTTTTTGCTGTCGATTTTGTGGTCATTGTATTTTTGCTACAGTGACATCATTTGCCAGTGACTCTTTACAAGTGCTTCTTCGAAACATTCCGTTCATTCTTCAGGTCTTCCTCCCTTGTATAAGCGCAGTGACTAAG
>JAWQFJ010003819.1:5000-13082 GCA_034096865.1 Theodoxus fluviatilis
ATGGCACTCGTGACGTCTTTCCCCTCAATATTACATTGAAGGACATAGCAGAAAAAGGCCAGGATATAACTGTGAAGTGAAAAGGGAAAATATGTTAATAATGATTGCATTGTTTCACAAGTTAAAGTATAAAGAATTTCTGTAGGGAATACTGTAAAAAGTACTATAGTACTTTGGTGAAGTATTTAGCTTAGCAATCTATAGAATTTACAACAGTAACATACAATTCACTACAGCAATGATAGAATTTACTATATTTGTGGTGAAATATTTACTACAGTACTGTGGGATCTGTTTACCGGAATCCACCGGAATCCACGGAATCCACCGGAATCCAACCGGAATCCACCGGAATCCACCGGAATCCACCGGAATCAAGCATGGATTCCGTGGATTTCGGTAAATAAAGAATTAAATACACAAATCCGCCAATTTCGGTATTTATTTACCGGAATACAGTGAATTTCGGTATTTACAATCTAAACATCGAAATCCGCGGATTTCGGTAAATAAATATCGAAATCCACCGTGGATTTCGTTGTTTATATTGTAAATACCGAAATCCACTGGATTCCGGTAAATATATACCAAAATCCGCAGATTTCCGTATTTAATTTAGCGGATTTCGGTATTTATAATCTAAATATCGAAATCCACGGATTTCGGTAAATAAATCTCGAAATCCATGGCGATTTCGGACATAAATACTTTATTTCCCGCAATCTACATATTTCCAGAAAATTCAATTGTTACAGTTGCTGAAACTTTAGATATCTACAGTTGAGTAAAGTGTGTGTGTGTGTGTGTGTGTGTGTGTGTGTGTGTGTGTGTGTGTGTGTGTGTGTGTGTGAGTGTGTGTTGTGAGTGAGTGGGTTATGACTGTGTGTGTGTGTGTGTGTGTGTGTGTGTGTGTGTGTGTGTGTGTGTGTGTGAGTGAATGGGTTTATGACTGTGTGTGTGTGTGTGTGTGTGTGTGTGTGTGTGTGTGTGTGTGTGTGTGTGTGTGTGTGTGTGTGTGTGTGTGTGTGTGTGAATGGGTTGATGATTGAGTTAGTGAGTGAGACAACCAATCAAAGCCGCATATGAACAACCATAAAAATTTAAAAAGTACAAGCGCAAAACCGCAAGAAAGCTGACACAAGTCACAACTTATTGTTATTGGACAGACAGACCAACAAACCAACCACCAAACATGTGCTCACTAACGTCAATGTACTGTTTGGCGTGTTCAATCACTGACTAAACTTGGTGACAAGAATTCATGTGACTTCATGACACCCACTCAGGCAACCCCAATGGCAATGATATTTTCAAGTTTTTCGAGGTTTTTGGTATTTGCAATAATCTCCCGTCTTTTGGCTGTTTTGTTTATTATTTCCCGCTTTTTTTGGTCTTGGTTTTAGTGTTTGTTTGCTTGGTTATGAATTTCGATATTTATTTACCATGGATTTCGAGATTTATTTACCGAAATCCGTAGATTTCGATATTTAGATTATAAATACCGAAATCCGCTAAATTAAATACGGAAATCTGCAGATTTCGGTATATATTTACCGGAATCCAGTGGATTTCGGTATTTACAATATAAACAACGAAATCCACGGTGGATTTCGATATTTATTTACCGAAATCCGCGGATTTCGATGTTTAGATTGTAAATACCGAAATCCACTGTATTCCGGTAAATAAATACCGAAATCGGCGGATTTGTGTATTTAATTCTTTATTTACCGAAATCCACGGAATCCACGCTTGATTCCGGTGGATTCCGGTGGATTCCGGTGGATTCCGGTGGATTCCGGTTGGATTCCGGTGGATTCCGTGGATTCCGGTGGATTCCGGTAAAAAGATTGACCATTGTCTATAGTACTTTGGTGAATTGGTTAATATAGTATTCTGCAGAAAATTCTAAAGTAAATGATTCACCAAAGTAGTACGGCACTTTTTACATCATTCTCTAAAGAACATTTTCATATGGAGTGTCTCTATGCCTCCTCTCTGTACAAAATCAAGATAAGCAGAGTGCCCCAGCCTATCAGCCTTTGAGGCTATGCAAGGCCACTGAGCACGAAAATTACTACGGCTTGTTACAGAAGGAATTAGTCAAGGCTTGGTGTCCCTCGTTGCTCGCCGTCACAAATCCCAACACACTGGAGACTCCTCCCTGCACAAGAAATCTAACGACTGAATACTTTCTCGAAGGAATACAAATATGTGCCGTGACAGCAACGCAGTTAACCATGCATTTCGCATTGACTGCCCCATTGTGAGGCAACAGGATTTTGCATTGTTGTGTAGCACAGGTCGGAGAGGACAATGGCGCTTGCATTTGATAGAAGTCTCCTCCTTCATGACTAATATGACCAGCAAGCTTCTTTTGTTCCTCATCCTGGGTATGTACGCTTCCACAGATACGGAATGGCTGTTTATAGTGGAGTGTGTGTGTGTGTGTGTGTGTGTGTGTGTGTGTGTGTGTGTGTGTGTGTGTGTGTGCTTGCGTGTTTGTGTTTGTTTGTATGTGTGTGTGTGTGTGTGTGTGCTTGCGTGTTTGTGTTTGTGCTTGTGTGTGTGTGTGTGTGTGTGTGTGTGCTTGCGTGTTTGTGTTTGTTTGTATGTGTGTGTGTGTGTGCGTGTGAGTTTGTGTTTGTGTGTGTGTTTGTATGTGTGTGTATGTGTGTATGTGTGTGTGAATGTGTATGTATGTGTGTGTATGTGTGTGTGTGTTTGTGTTTGTGTGTGTACGATTGCGTGTGATTGTATGTGTGATTGTGTGTTTGTGATTGTGTTCATGAATGTGTATGTGTGTGTGTGTGTGTGTATGTGTGTGTATGTGATTGTGTGTGTGTGAGTGTGTGTGTGTGTGTGTGTGTGTGTGTGTGTGTGTGTGTGTGTGTGTGTGTGTGTGTGTGTGTGTGCATCCCACGCCAGGGGCGAAAGTAACATGCACACAATTCTCTTGCAGGTAAACCACGCTACACATCCACCAGGAATGCAACCCACCACGTCACCCTCCAAGGAGGCGCACACAAACCCTCTGACTCATTCACCCTGTCTGTACCTGACAAGAGAATAAAGAAAACCAACCCATCACAGATCAATCAATGGGATATTCACAAATTGGTAGTTGGTTTCAAACTACATGCATTTGAGTTTTCGTTTTTCTCTCTTTTTCTTAAAAATCAGGATTAGGGCTGGCGAAATACTTGGCTTTAATGACACAGTCCTGTAACACATACCGAAAAACATTGCTACTGTTGCTTGAATCCAAGGATGTTGTTAGCATCGAGTGATACACCTGTCCATAGTTCCGTGGAGTTAACACCTTCAAAAGTGCCGACAGGTGGTGAACATTTACACACGGACCTGCATATGATGTCTCCGGACTGTGAAACGTGACGCAACAAGCACGCGGAGGGCACGCTCAATGCCAAGGCACAGAAGGTGTTCAGAGAAGTTGTTTAGATGAAGGTGTTTACAAAAGGTGTTTACAGAAGGTGTTTACAGAAGGTGTTTATAGAAGGTGTTCAGAGAAGGTGTTTACAGAAGGTGTTTACAGAAGGTGTTTACAGAAGGTGTTTACAGAAGGTGTTTACAGAAGGTGTTTACAGAAGGTGTTTACAGAAGGTGTTTACAGGTGTTTACAGAAGGTGTTTACAGAAGGTGTTTACAGAAGGTGTTTACAGAAGGTGTTTACAGAAGGTGTTTACAGAAGGTGTTTACAGAAGGTGTTTACAGAAGGTGTTTACAGAAGGTGTTTACAGAAGGTGTTTACAGAAGGTGTTTACAGAAGGTGTTTACAGAAGGTGTTTACAGAAGGTGTTTACAGAAGGTGTTTACAGAAGGTGTTTACAGAAGGTGTTTACAGAAGGTGTTTAGAGAAGATGTTTAAAGAGGGTGTTCAGATGATGTGTTAACAGAAGGTTTTTAGAGAAGGTGTTTAGAGAAAGTGTTTAGAGAAGGTGTTTAGAGAAGATGCTTAAAGAAAGTATTTGGAGAAGGTGTTTGGAGGAGGTGTTTAGATAAAGTGTTTAGAGAACGTGTTTAGAGGAGGTGTTTACATAAAGTTTTTAGAGAAAGTGTTTAAAGGTGTTTAGAAAAGATGTTTTCAGAAGGTGTTTAGAGAAGGTCTGTAGAGAAAGTGTTTAAAGGAGGTGTTTACAGCGCACTGCAATCGTCCACGTCGGTGGCGACAGCGAATGTGACGAAACTGACGGGTGTGATGGAGCAGCTGGTAGCCAGGATTGAAGTCTTCGAGCGTCAAGATAACAACCAGCGTGACCAACAGGAACGGAATCGATACTAATGTCGCCATTGCACACAGAACAAAATCGCAAGATGTCAACACTGCTGGGGATGCGGCTCTAGATCTCACTTCGAGAGAGACTGCAGCAGAAAAACGCAAAACGTCACGGAGTGCACGGAGTCAGGGAAACGAGAACGTGTCTCGCTAGCGGGGGCGGCGGAGACACACGGTGAACAAGACCTCCAGGGACAGTTGCTGGTGAATGTAATCACAATCTGCAACTTGCAAGAGAAAACGAGTCACAGTAGGGAGCGGATGACACGTCCTGTGGGCGAGACATGCTCAGTGAAGGGGACATTAAACGGTCAGGCATGTCAGTTGCTCTGGGATACTGGGGCTCAGGTCTGCCTAATCTCGGCCAGCTGGTTAAAGTCTAACTTGAAGGAAGTACAGATTTGTCGGATGGACGAATAGGGAGACGCAGCGTTGGGATTACGAGTGTCATCAGCTGACGGTACCCATTGACTTTGAGGGCTGGTGTGCCCTGCGGGTCCGCATCGGCTACGTGGAGGTGGTTGCTCCGTTCCTGGTGGCTGGCATCAGCATCGTACAGATGCCCATCCTGGGCTACAACGTCATCTGCAGGCTGGTGGAGGACGGGCATTGGGACAGGATCAGCTCAGCGTTCCCTCCGAGAGAACGTCAATGGCAGGCCTGGATGCTGGAAGTCGTGACGTCGCGGAAGCAGGAAACACCGATGTCTAGGCAGCAGTGGGACCCATCAGTTGACCTTGATGGCTCTCGCGTTACTGAAGAGCAGAAAAAACTCATACGGCAGGTCCTCAGAGAAGAGTGCGAGGCGTTTCCCCAAGATGACGACGATATAGGGACTGTCGAAGAGCTGCAGATGAACATTCATCTCAAGGACCACTCTCCAGTTCAGCGAGTCTACGTGTCCATCCCCCCCCCCAACCACGTATGAAGAGGTGAAAGCGTACATTGAAGACTTGCTTCGGCGGAAGTGGATTCGGCCATCAAAAAGCTCCAAAAGCAGCCAGATGGTGTGCGTTAGGAAGAAGAATAAGTCGCTCAGGCTATGCAGAGACTACCGTCAATTGAACAATAAGACCTGGAAGGACTCGCACCCGATCCCTCGCATACAAGACACGCTGAATGCGCTAGGCGGGAAAAGGAGGTTCTCCACCCTAGATCAAGGCAAGGCCTATCACCAGGGCTTTATGACGGAGGATTCGCGCCACCTCACGGCCTTTGTAATCCCTTGGGGCCTTTACGAGTGGATTCGCATTCCGTTTGACCTCTCCGGAGCGCCCTCGGCGTACCAGCGCTTTATGGAGGAGACGCTGCAGGAGGTGAGGGGTCGTTGCTGCCTCCCATACATGGATGACTCCCTAGTGTATAGCAACACGTTCCAGGATAACCTCGACCACCTCAGACACGTGCAGCGTCTTCTGAAGAAGAAGGGTTTGAAAGCTGAAGCCGTCCAAGTGCAAGCTGTTCAAGCACGAGGTCAGGTTCCTAGGGCACATCGTGTCAGCGGCGGGATACAGGATTGACCACGCGGGATACAGGATTGACCACGCGGGATACAGGATTGACCACGCGGGATACAGGATTGACCACGCGGGATACAGGACTGACACCGCGGATATCGATGTGCTGCAGACCATTCGGGATCAAAGACCAAAGAACATCGGAGATGTTCGACGCGTGTTTGGCTTTCTCGGCTTCTTCAGGAAGTACATTCCAAGCTTCTCCAGGCGAGCCCAGAAACCGTTCTCTCTACTGGAAATGAAGGACGGAAAGATCATCAGGAAGAAAAATGGCCAGCCGTCTTCGGGAATGCCCGTGCCTTGGACGGACGTACATTCCGTCATTGTCGGAGATTTGGATAACATCCTCAAAATTGAATCCATCATTGCTTACCCGGACTTCACGAAAAACTTCGAGCTCCACGTGGATGCCTCACAGGAAAGTCTGGGCGCCGTACTGTATCAGAGGCAGGACAACGGACATTTGGCCATCATCGGTTACGGGTCCCGGACATTGACTCCCGCTGAGATAAATTACCACATTCACTCAGGAAAGCTGGAATTTCTCGCCCTTAAGTGGGGTATCACAGAGCGCTTCAAATACTACTTGTACCACGCCCCACACTACACCGTATATAGCGACAACAACCCTTTGACCTATATACTCACGTTTGCGAAGCTGGACAGCGCACGTCATCGCTAGGTGGCCGAACTGGCCGACTACAACTTTCACATTCGATACAAGCCAGGTCGTTTGAACGGAGATGCTGACGGTCTGTCAAGAATGCCCCTGGACGAACGACAGCCGAAAGATCACACCCAAAGGATGGACGCGTCAGCGCTGGCAGCGGTCCTGGAGAACAGCGCCTGCCAACAGCGAGGGGACGCAGCGTGGGTGGCAGTCCTGGCCAACGATCCAGCCGTGATGAGCATCACAGACGGTGTGGAGCTGGTGAAGTCGATCCCCGTGGACAATCTGCTGAAAGCACAGCAGGAGGATCCGGACATAGGTCCCATACTGAGAACGAAGACCAAAAGTAAAGCTGATGGAGGCTGCGCGAGCGCAGAGGCGCGAGTTCTGCTACGAGAGTGGAACAGACTGGAAAGGAAGGCAGATGGACGGCTTGTCAGATATGTACATCACTCAGAGAGAGGAAAGACACAGCAACTTGTACTGCCCAAGAGACACAAAAGAAAAGCTCTGCACCGTCTTCATAACGACATAGGTCACATGGGTGTGGAGAGGACTCTGACGTTGGCGCGTGAGCGCTTTTTCTGGGCCCTTCATGGCGAGACAGTGCACTCTACGTCACGCGGCGATGCACATGCATAAAAGACAAGCCACCGACTCACCATGAACGGGCTCAACTGAAAAGTATCACGACGAGCGCGCCATTTGAGTTGCTGTCTATTGACTTTCTGCACTTGGAGGAAAACAGCGGAGGACGCGAATAAGTTTGGTTCTAATGGATCATTTTACACGATACGCACAAGCGTACGCAACAAAGAACAATACGGCCAAAACAGTGACGAAGAAGATATTCAACGATTTCTTCCTACGTTTCGGCCTTCTTGCAATAATCCACCATGATCTAGGAGGCGAGTTTGAGAACAAGTTGATGCAAACGCTCTGTGGAGTCGGTTCGTCACGAACAACGCTGCACAGGCCACAGGGCAAGGGGCAAGTAGAACGTTTTAATAGGACCCTTCTCACTATGCTCAAGGCGTTGCACCAGGACCTGAAAACAAGATGGCACCTGAGTTTGCACAAGATGGTGCACGCCTACAACTGCACACAAACCGAGGCGACCGGCTACTCGCCTTTCTACTTACTCTTTGGACGCTTACCAAGGCTGCAGGTGGACATCGTCTTCAGCCTCGAAACAGCGGGAGAGAAGACGCCAGTTCAAGGTTTGAAATGCGTGCAGGAGTTCAGAGAAAGCATGCAAGAGGCGTACAGGAAGGATGCAACAGTGGCCGAGAGAGAAGGTGAATATCACAGAAATTTGTTCAACAGAAAGGCCGAGGCCATTGACATTCAGCCAGGAGATAGTCCTGGTGGAAAACATGACGGAACGAGGAGAGCCCGGGAAGCTAAGGTCTTACTGGGAAGACGCCGTGTACAAAGTCCTGAGGCGCATGGCAGAGGACGCGCCTGTTTATGAAGTACGACAGGAAAAGGGAGGGAATACGCCAGTCCTTCACAGAAACATGCTACGCCAAATTGACTTGCTCCCTCTTTGCATTCCTCTTCCTCTGCCTTAGCCTCCGCCTCCGCCTCCTCCTCGT
>JAWQFJ010003820.1:0-7500 GCA_034096865.1 Theodoxus fluviatilis
TCCTAGCAGAATGATATGGTTTGTACATGAATCATTCAATATTCAAATGTAGGAGCATCTTGCTACAAAGGAAACAAATAATTTCTTTCCAAAAGGTTTCACTAACAGTACAGTCAACAAAGAGATGCTCCAAAGTTTCGGATTCTGCCAAGAAAAAAGCGTACCTTAGTTGTTTCTGATGGCAGACAGGCGTTGGTTTTTGACAGGCGGGCCAGAGCACTGTGTGTCAGACCCCCCACGATGGCCATCAGAGTGTTGAAGTTCTGCATTGTTCTCAGCCTCTGTTGACAGCACATCGTCAGGTGAAATGAAGAACAGACTTGTAGACTTGCATCAGACAGCTCGGTCATGCCCAAGTACAAGCAACAAAATGGTATCAGTTATGACAAAAGAAACAAAGCTAATGATGCATTAAGCAGTGCAGAGAAACGAAGAAGTGTCCAGTGATTGAACATGAGGAGCAAAATATTTTCTTTAAATGAGAGTGTACGATGATACTATTATTTGTATTAAGAAACTGAACATCGTGATCAATATGAATGCAAATCAATAAATGCTGTTCCAACACCTCCCAAAAAAATTATAGTAAATAGAATGAACCCACAGCATTCGCAAACCAGTCGACCAACAACTGTGTCTGGATGCAAAAGCCTGGCAAAACATATATGCATGAGGACAAAAGACGTAATTAGTTTAGCTGTCTGAATATGCACAGGCACTTAAGTGCAAGAAAGGCACGTTTGTCTTCAAGTGGAAGCCAGGACAGCATGATTGTTGGCAGGCACAGCTGTGTGCACCCCTCCACAGCACCAGTGTCATTTTGCAGGGAACCTCATTTCATAGCCCAAACACAGTAAATAAAATCAATGGCAAAAACAAAGTTCGTGGGGGGCATCTAGTTCTTAATGGGTGTAAAGCGGTGTGAACCCCAAATATGGGTAGCTAGTTGCAATTCATGTATACAAACCATACATTTACCGTAACTATTACCTTTTCGTGTGTGTTGTAGTAGCACATCATACAATCTAGAATTATAACAGAAGCCTCAAAAACTGTACCGTGTTCAGGCATTATAATTGCTCCACACTTCGTCATGGTTGGAATGTGATGCGCACATCTGTTCCACTACACACCCACCTTGGCAACATCTGCAAACTTGATGATGACGTCTGCACGCTGCTGTGGTGTGGTCTTGCTGAGGACCATACACTGGACCCACTGGGACAGGCCGTTGAAGAGAGCGATGGACCGCTCCAGCTTGGGATTCTCCTTCAATGAGGCCGCCATTGCATAGTTCTTGTAGTCTGAGAACTGCAAACACACAAGCCACGTTGTCCTTGATAGTGATGATGCTGATGAAATAGCGGTGATGCAAATATCATAATAGGTCAACAGTGACAAAGATTAAAATGAAGAAGGTAAACATCAAACGCCACACTGATTTTGATCATAATTATGTTGATGAAATAGCAATGATGACATCAATGTCGACAATGACGATGATGACAATGAAGAAGACAACACAAACCACACTGACCTCAATGGTGATGATGTTGATGGAATAGCGATGATAACAATATCAACTATGTCAACATCGACAGTGATGACAATGAAGATGGCAACAACAGAGCTACATTATCCTGATGGTGATGTGATAAAAAAATGACCAAAATAACAGCAATGTAATAATGGAAAGGATGACAAATGTGTCAACAGACGTTGCCATTATGTTGATAATAGTGACAACAGTAATGGCCACGTGAAAGGTTCGGCGCTTCAAGTGCAAGTTCGTCATTAGGCTATGAAGTATGCGAAATTCTAGCCTGTTCATCAAGTAGGCAGATGCAATAGAAGTCCATGAAACACACTACATTATTGACACTGTTTCATCCAAGTACACAGCCATGTGTCATTTGTGAAGTCTAATGCATGCAAACAATTCGTCATTAAAATATAAATCCATGTGATGAGTGAGTGAGTGAGTGAGTGAGTGAGTGAGTGAGTGAGTGAGTGAGTGAGTGAGTGAGTGAGTGAGTGGCGTGAGTGAGCGAGTGGTTGGGTGTGTGTGTGTGTGGGGGTGAGTGAGTGAGTGAGTGAGTGAGTCAGTGATTGAGTGGGTGAGTGAATGAGTGAGTGAGTGAGTGGTGAGTGAGTGAGTGGTGATGAGTGAGTGAGTGAGTGAGTGAGTGAGTGAGTGAGTGAGTGAGTGAGTGAGTGAGTGAGTGAGTGAGTGAGTGAGTGAGTGAGTGAGTGAGTGAGTGAGTGAGTGAGTGAGTGAGTGAGTGAGTGAGTGAGTGAGTGAGTGAGTGAGTGAGTGAGTGACGTGAGTGAGTGAGTGAGTGAGTGGTGGGTGGTGGTAGTGATGAGCAGAGTGCCTGGAGTTAGGCCTTTGACTCGAGGCTAGATGCGCGGGTTGAGCAGATACAACATGCGACCGCAAAATAGAGGTGAAGACCATGTGAGTAAGAGAAGTGTCAGAGTGAGTGGTGGGTGAGGGGTGGGTGGGGTGGGTGGAGTTGCCGATTGAGTAGACGAAAGTGAAGCAAGTGTATAATAATAGCTCAGCGTGTGAGTTCGAAACATAGCTGCGCGCCGAGCATGCAGAACTTTTATTTGGGAAGTCTTACAGAGAAAGTAGAGTGCGAGGTGGGTAAGTCGCCCAATGAGAATGAAAGTATGATAGAAACGAGTATAAATGCAGTTTTACTGCCTCGTAACATCATAAGATTACCGTTTTGCAGAATATGAGCTAGTTATTAAATTTTGGCGCTTGCTCTCTCCTGACTTAAACAACGGATGTTCAAGGATGGATTAAAGCCAGACAAGAACGCCTTCACCGTCGTTTAGTTTCATGCATTGGAGTTGAAACATTCGATTCAGAAGTTTTAACGGCCTAAACAAAATAACAGCCTTAGTAGGTATTGTCTTAGTTGGATTAAGGACATGCTTCTTCACAATGAGCTTGACAGAGGCTTTACGGCCTATCAGCCTTAGCAGGTTGTATAAAGACACTCACCATGACTGACAGAGGCTTTACGGCCTATCAGCCTTAGTAGGTTGTATAAAGACACTCACCATGATAATGACTAGAGCTGCTAGATCATGAGAAATTTCAGTTTTAATTTCCCAAACTATTCACCTTGTACGAATCTTGTGGGGAAACGTGGTGAATCTATTCCTTCCTCCCCCGCCCCCCCCCCCCCCCCCCCCCCCCCCCCCCCAGCCCACAGGGAGTTCTGTGTAATGGTAGCACACTGAACTTGCATTTCACTCAAACCTTCAAGCAAATCCCTCAAACCGACACACACATTTTCATTCTATTTCCTACCCATACTTATCACAGTAACTATCCTCTGTGGCGGTCAATTTACTTTTATGAACAGGTCTATAACACAACAACAACAACAACAGCGTAACAAATCCCTTTTTTCCCATTCATCTCTCCAGCACAAAAAGCGAGAAAGCAGGCAGACCAGCTGTTGTGGGTTGGTAGGCTTTGCCTGAATAGGAATCAATGGCAGAGCCAGGCAAACACACGCCCGACCATCTGGACAGAATAGCGTTGCCAAGATGCCAATATTCCAATAACACACGCGTGTCCCAGCCAGATTCAAGCAGGAAGACTCCATTGGCAGGGCAAGGGACTCCACGCAGAGGAGGAAGTGATCCAAGTGAGGGGGATGTCCAACAATAGATGCTCACCTAGGACATGTGTTCCAGATGGAAAATATTTTCGTTCCCAAGTTTGAATCAGAAGCTGACAGGTTGTGAAACACATTCTGGGCAGATTTGGGTTAAGAAATGAGAATCTTGAAATGCAAGTGACATTAACTTAATTCGATATTTACTCTTTAAATTAAATATGAGATTTCTATGGTGAATGCTTCAGCCAGTAAACAAATTATCCCTCCAGGTTTACTGGAGGTCCTCACAGCTTTATCTGTCTGTGTGTGTGTGTCTGTGTGTCTGTCAGTCTCGACTTAACGGCTGACATCTCAAAAAACTACGGGACGGATTTCCTTGACATTTTGCACACTTACTGGAAGTTAGGTCCGATTGAATGTATCAAATTTTCAGACTCGAGGTTTGAAAAGAAAGTGACTTTTTTACGTTTTGGTGTTGCAAAGAAGGCAAGGGACGGAACTCTGTCCCGAAGGGAAGTTTTGACATGTGTGACGTGATCATTTGACATCGAATAACGTGACGTAATTTCGAGGAGATTGGACAATGGTGAAGGAGAAAGAAAGGTTTTTTTATCCCTCCCAGGTTTACTGGAGGTCGTCACAGCTTTATGGATTAGCTCATTCGGTAGCGCGGCGAATATTTTTTTGTCGCTGCGACAAGAGAGAGAGAGAGAGAGAGAGAGAGGAGAGCCACCCCACCCGTTGTTGTACACGTGAGAGGTTGCGGGTTCGAACCTTACTTTTTTTTGGTTGTTGTTGTTTTTTAATGCCAAAACCTGGAGGTTCAGCGCCAGCGGTTTTTATATCTCCAGGTTTACTGGAGGTCCTCACAGCTTTATCTGTCTGTCTGTGTGTGCGTCTGTCTGTATGTCTGTCCAGACTTAACGGCTGATATCTCAAAAACTACTGGACGGATTTCCTTGACATTTTGCACACTTACTGGAAGTTAAATCCGATTGAATGTATCAAATTTTCAGAATCAAAGTTTGAAAAGAAAGTGACTTTTTAACGTTTTGGTGTTGCAAAGAAGGCAAGGAACGTAACTCTGTCCCGACTTAAGGGAAGTTTTGTTGTTGCAAAGAAGGCAAGGGACGGAACTCTGTCCCGACTTAAGGGACGATACTGATTTGTATTTTTTCCCGCCCCCCCCCCCCCCCCCCCCCCCTCTTTTTCCGAGAGGTTTTTGCGTGTTTTTAAAAAATGCCAAAACCTGGAGGTTCAGCGCCAGCGGTTTTTATCAGTCAAAACTCATCACATACATTTCGCAGTATCTATTATTCGTCATGCTGTCAAGCGGAAGATCGCATCTAAATATGCCATGGATGAGGTCACATTAATCAAAACTGCACATAATATGAGAGCTTCAAGGAAATCCAGACTAGTCACTAATCAAAGTGTTCCACTACACATCACCATCAGAATCCACACAGCCAGGTCTGGACTTGATACAGAACACACAGGATAGTCGCTCTATTTTCTCAACTTGCTGTTGGTTCTTGGTCGGTGGTTTAGGGCCTATCAGCCTTGAAGGCTATCTAGCGCCTCAACTTTTAATGTTATATTAAAGTTTTCCAACCAAGAAATCAATGCAGGGCAGTACAATATTCACAATACATGTTCTAGGTGTCAAAAGCTTCGTTTGAACAGAAAGGAAAAAGAAAACCCAAAGAAATAACCCAAGACTTTCTAGCTCATGAAAAAAAAGGAAAACAGAATCATGTATAAGCAATTTCCCCCCTCAATTATTTGTCATACAAGGCACCTCCAACAGTGAAAACAAAGTGCATGGAAGACTACATAACATCAACAAACTGGGTAAATATTTAACTACACATTGTTTAAGAAAATCACACATGCATTCAAGCAGCATGTTCATGCCCTGTTACTAGGTTAAAGGGTCTTGACTCTTCTCCCCTAAGGGTTAATGGATGAATACTAAATGACAAACACTCCATTTATTACACTTTTTCTACAGCTATCGTCTGTATGTGTCCAAACTCAATTATATCTACAATGGATATAAAACATGGATGTATCTTTAAATATGCTCTTATGTCCAATAAAAGGATGCATCCTTCATTAAAACTTCGATTTCTAGTATAGCTTCATTAATGGTTTAAGGAACATAATAACAGTTGTAATATGTCAAACAACAGAATGACAGACAGAAAAAATAGCATTTTTTGCAAGCTAATCTCAAACCACAAACAACTGCAATCATTTTCAATGTTTAATTTTGAGATTCTGAAAAGAAACGCGGCAAGGAAAATCCATTTATTGAACTTTTTTTCACAAAATCTGTTCGTCTTTATAAATAAACAAAACTTCAATCTGTTAGTGCGCCTGGTTCACTACAGTGGTCTCACGTACTTCAGTCAGCACAGAGGCCTGAGACGACACTCCACACGTGCAGGGAAATCTGACCCGCTTTGCCTTTGCACAAAGGAGTCTTCGTGCTGTGGTCTGCCCTCCCCCTGGGACTGGCTTAATCTTGTCCTAGTCTGATCTGGCATTATCGATCAGCCAGTCTCCAGACGTTCTATTGCCATTCTAGCGTGCAGAATGGTCAGGCAAGTCCACTCTCTGATCTTAAACTAGCGAAATAACTCGTTTTGAGGAGCCCACCAGCCAGTTAGGTGACCAACGATGATGGATGAATGGTGTTTTACGGCCTATCAGCCTTTGTAGGCTATATAAGGCCAGTAAGCACGAAAATCACTTACACAGTTTAGAGTAAATGCAAATCGAGTAACGGTGTCCCTAATTATTCGCCTCTTACGAATCCCGTAAGGAGACGCGGTGGGTCAATTCTTACCCCCATCCCACAGAGGAAGTTGACCAACGAAACAGCAAACGACTCCAACACTTCATCAACCTAGTAACTCGATTCTGGCCATCGTCAGTTAAAGATAATCCTACAACTATAGCTATCAGCAGTAAAGGCTTCCCTTGCCTGCTTTTAAAATGTTACAGAATGACAAGTCTAGCAGAGAGGCAGCAAGTCAGCACAACAGAGGCAGGTAAACAAACAAACAAACAAACACACGAGAAGAAACAAACAAACAAACACACGAATAAACGAAGGAAGAGCGTACACACGTTACCATTTGTGTCAGGAACTGAGGAATGAAAAAGGTGAGGCCATTGTCAAATTCCATGAACAGCAGGGGGAATGACAAGGCTCACTGCTAAATTTTTCTCACCTGTATTCTTCGGAATGCTTTGTGTTCAAGATACGTCAGCTGTTCGGCCAACTCGTCAGGCTCGAGGTGGTTGAAGACAAGGGAAACTTTTCTGGAATGTTTCTGTGCTGAATTCCGCACAGACATATTCCTCATCCATTCGTATGATGGCCTAGGAAGAGGCAAAACAGGACTTATCCAATGTAAAAAATGTCTACACCTCATTCAATTTTTCGTTTGTTTCTGTTAGTTTCTGTTTATAGAAGCACACAGTCCTATTCAATCTACATTTCATAACAAATTAAGGATACAAAAGTGGCTTCAAAACATGCCTTCATATGGAGGCTTTGTTTTCAAAGTCCTTGACAATAGCTATGTTGCATCTGGCCATGGCAGTTCATCGAATCCGTTCTTCTGAACTTGCATCATTCCTTTTCGTATTTTCCATGTCTTCACAACTCAGTTCCCCTCCCAGTCCTAGCGTAAGTCAGTCAGTTACACTCATTTAAAAATAACAGATCTGAGAGCGCACGCATACATGTACTTCTACTATACATGTACCCTTGACAGAGAAGACGACGCACTTATGAGCGCGCCAGCTATTTTTGTACGATTTGTTTATCGGATTTTCTTGT
>JAWQFJ010003820.1:17500-22500 GCA_034096865.1 Theodoxus fluviatilis
ATATGCAGATAAATACATCATCCAAGTTCTTTCCAACCAGGATGCAACAGGGAAAAGTTCTGATTGAAATAGCTTTTACAGTACAAAACTGCTAAGAGAGAGAGAGAGAGGGGAGGAGGGGAAAATTGGGATGCACGGCGAATGATCAACACAGAGCGCTCCCCTTTGTCACGGCAAACTGGTTTCCAGAGACTGTATGACGCCAAGGAGACAAGGAGGAGCAAAAGGCCTCTGTTTAACCCCAAAGCTTGTGGCCATGCAGGGAATAACGTGGTGCAGGCGATGTCCTGACTGGAGGAAATGTGCACATTTGCAGAAAAAGGTCGTATACGTTCACCGCGTAGCAGTGTTTTGTTTTACACAGAAGTAGAATTTGTGTCGCAAAGCACCACATTTTACCAAAAGGTCATGATTAACACTCAAACAGCATCCACATTTCTGCACAGCATTTCAGTTGGTTGCATGATATGCTAACTTAATTTCAAAGTTCACTTTGCGTGGATATTTTCGAGAAAGGTGTTATTATTTTTAAAACCCACAAACAACCGAAAATGTCTGTGACAAAGGAGCCTGAGATTGGTGTAAAATGGTAAATGTATTCTGAAAAATGAAAAATGACTAATAGAAAGGTAGCAAAACAAAAATAAAAGACAAGGGAATTAAATTTTACGGGGCTAGGGCCCAAGATCTGTTCAAAACCATCGTACACATCAAACAAAAACGAAAGTCAGCTGACGTTTAGGTCGGTAGCAAAAAGCCTTTTCTAGAGAAAGGAGCCTAGCCGAGATGTTTTCCCTCACGAGAAAAATAGTGTCCGCTTCCAGCCAGAAAGGCGAGCTGTGTCTTAACACAGACATAAACACCTCGTCTCGGTTTCCTTCGAACCTCATTTCACGGCACCTATCATACGACTCATCTCGGAGATCCTGCCTTGGAATCCCAGAAACTTGACCACCCTGTGGGGAGAGAGCCGGATATAGACCTGGTCAGCTCCTCATGCTCGCTAGCCAAACGTGCAGTCCAGGTATAAGTCAGGCAGCCCTCACGGGAGACCACATGAAAAGTCTGAGACTATCGGTTACTTCATCTTGGAGCCAGAGAGGAAAACTGATCGTTGCATGAGTGATGAGCGCCAATAAAACCCTCTTTCTATCAGGGCTTCTGCGATCATCAGTGCGTCCTTAGTGAAACAGGTGGCATCGGCCACGTGCGGATGAAGAGAATTCACGAGTTGTGAGGGCGTTCTCATTCTGCAAAAGTATCGCGGCTGTGCAAGTACGGCGATCTCTTGCTCGGTCAGTGAAGTTGACCTCTACGCCATATGTAAATGAGAAATGAGCCTAAACGAGGGAAGCACCTCATTGTAAGTAGATCACGTGGCAGGAGAAACCCACACTGGCTTCAGTGAAGACATTGATGTCACTAAGTTAGACGACAAGTAACACCAGCAAAAAAGACGCCGCCCCACTGAACGAATTCATGAAGAAGACACATCAGAGAATTTAAACACCAGTAGAAACTCTCAGCCAGATCCATCCCAACTGAGTGAGAGAGAAGACATGCATCATAGTGAGATATGCAGATCACCCTCTCCACACAGAAATCCACAGCAGACTCATAGCTCGCGGTGAAAGATTCCATCCTTCAAACACACAGACAGATACCATCGATCTTTTTTTATACTACCTGCCATAAAGATTGGATTGTAAACACCAACTATTATAGAACAGCAATGTGATCTAACGCTCTGAAAGTGCAATCACGCCTTTGTTCATTTTACATTTCCCCCGTTTGCAACTTTTGTCTTGTATTGCAGAGTTTCCGTTGGACAATCTCATTTACCTAATCATAGTAAAATGTAACTTTAATTTCCATATTGGTTGAATTAAGTACATTTCATGTCATGTCATGTTATGTTATGATATGTAATGTACTTTTATGTTATGTCATGTTATGTTATGTTGCCATGATTTGCCAAGAAATAGCAGCCGTCTTTAGCATACTGTTTTGTAAATTGTATTGCACAAACGACAAGGGAAAAACTAACAATTGGCGTTGCATTGTTTTCCTTCATTTCAGCCGATTCTTCGCAAAATGGATGTTGGAAAGTTCCAAAGCAAGCATTCTTCAGCTGCGGTTATCCCGAAAATGAGTTGAATTACAGCGCGTTTTGTCCATCTTTTCCAGTTTGACCGCGCATGCACAATAATTGGACAGCTTGTTTATGGCGTAGCGTAGCTCTTCCAAAATGGATGCCTTTTGTGTGTGCATTCTTTGTTCTCGAGGTGTAGGTTGGGGGAAGATCTCTATTTCTGGCCAACATAGTTCGTCCAGCAAAAAGATGCGTAGGCCTACATTATTCTCAATGGCGGATCCTATCAGCTGACGACAAACATCCCAATTAAAAAAGAGTGAAGAGTAATCTTATCCTACATCAGCGACAAAAATTGACACACGATTTGTCGCCAAGGGCTAGGGTGGGGAGTGGGGGGTGGAAAGTGAGGGGTGGGGGGTGGAAAGTGAGGGGTGGGGGGTGGAAAGTGAGGGGTGGGAGGTGGAAAGTGAGGGGTGGGGGGTGGAAAGTGAGGGGTGGGGGGTGGAAAGTGAGGGGTGGGGGGTGGAAAGTGAGGGATGGGGGGGTGGAGAGTGAGGGGTGGGGGGTGGAAGTGAGGGGTGGGGGGGTGGAAGTGAGGGGGTGGGGGGTGGAAGTGAGGGGTGGAGGGTGGAAAGTGAGGGGTGGGGGTGGAAAGTGAGGGTGGGGGGTGGAAGTGAGGGGTGGGAGTGGGTGAAGTGAGGGGTGGGGGGGGGAAAGTGAGGGGTGGGGGGTGGAAAGTGAGGGGTGGGGGGGTGGAAAGTGAGGGGTGGGGGTGGAAGTGGGGGTGGGGAGTGGAGAGTGAGGGGGTGGGGGGTGGAAAGTGGGGGTGGGGGGTGGAAAGTGAGGGGTGGTGGGGTGGAAAGTGAGGGGTGGGGGGTGGGAAGTGAGGGGTGGGGGTGGAAAGTGAGGGGTGGGGAGTGGAGAGTGAGGGGTGGGTGGTGGACGTGAGGGGTGGGGGGTGGAAAGTGAGGGGTGGGGGGTGAGTGGGGGTGGGGTGTGGAACGTGGGGGTGGAAAGTGAGGGGTGAGGGATGGAACGTGAGGGGTGGGGGGTGGAAAGTGAGGGGTGGGGGGTGGAAGTGAGGGGTGGAGGGTGGGAAGTGAGGGGTGGGGGTGGAAAGTGAGGGGTGGGGGTGGAAGTGAGGGGTGGGGGGTGGAAAGTGAGGGGTGGGGTGTGGAAGTGAGGGGGTGGGTGTGGAAAGTGAGGGGTGGGTGTGGAAAGTGGAGGGGTGGGGGGTGGAAAGTGAGGGGTGGGGGGTGGAACGTGAGGGGTGGGGGGTGGAAAGTGAGGGGTGGGGGGTGGAAAGTGAGGGGTGGGGGGTGGAAAGTGAGGGGTGGGGGGTGGAAAGTGAGGGATGGGGGGTGGAAAGTGAGGGGTGGGGGGTGGAAAGTGAGGGGTGGGGGGTGGAAAGTGAGGTGTGGGGGGTGGAACGTGAGGGGTGGGGGGTGGAAAGTGAGGGGTGGGGGGTGGAAAGTGAGGGGTGGGGGGTGGAGAGTGAGGGGTGGGGGGTGGAGAGTGAGGGGTGGGGGTGGAAAGTGAGGGGGGGGGGAAGTGAGGGGTGGGGGGTGGGGAGTGGGGGGTGGGTTGGTGGGATTCAACCGATGCAAAAACTCAATACAAAACTCGAGAAGGCAAAATGGATTTTTAAAAAAGGTTTCAAATAAAAATTAACTAGCCTTATTATTGTGACTGGGAAAGAACACAAACAACAAAAGGCAAGTCAATAAGAAAATCGACATGTCTGCAAACAATCTGAGACACGAGATAAAAGATTAATTAATGCGAGTCCTCCTACTGCACATGTGACGTTCCTAGTGAGTCAGCAGCGATGTGGCCTCTCTGTTGTTTCCAGTGCCTTGGACGCAGATCAACAAATGAAAGTGCTTTGCCTTCTCTCTCTCTCTCTCTCTCTCTCTCTCTCTCTCTCTCTCTCTCTCTCTCTCTCTCTCTCATTCTCTCTCTCTCTCATTCTCTCTCTCATTCTCTCTCTCTCTCATTCTCTCTCTCTCATTCTCTCTCTCTCTCATTCTCTCTCTCTCTCTCTCTTTCTCTTTCTTTCATTCTCTCTCTCTTTCATTCTCTCTCTCTTCTCTCTCTCTCTCATTCTCTCTCTCTCTCTCTCTCTCTCTCTCTCTCTCTCTCTCTCTCTTTCTCTCGTACGTGGATGCGTACACGTAATAAAAAAAATCCATTCTTCTCCCACTCCATTACCATTCAACCCCCAACCAAGTCAGCGTCGCTCATTGTCGACATGCAAGGGGTTTCTGAAGCAGGGCAGCAGCTGTGCTGCTACCCGACCTTCCGAAGTCCCTACCGCAAACTAGGACACTCCTCTGAAGGCGGACCAGTGTGCGTACACATCTAAGACCCCTGTCGATTGCCTCCTCCCTCCAGGCCCACTTCCCACATCCTTCCGGAACACCGACTTCGCACAGCGTCAACGCAACGCGCAGCTAACGCTACCTCATAAATCTCGCCCAGGGAGGGAGATTGTGAGAGCCTGGAGGACTTGGAGCGATTGCTCCTTGGCCTGAGTGATGAGCGTGCTGTTTGTCCCCCTCGACAGATTTTAAACGCGTGCAACGTAGATCTAATCCCGTCACGATCAGATCTGCCCCAGGCCAGGCGAAGCGCTTGCCAGACTCATGTAGGAGGGTAAGAGTAGACCTTGGGGTGAGAACATTCCGCGGTGAATACAACTTTACAGCGTGTACGTAAGGTCTTGGTTTGACCAACAACAAAAAATTAATAAAAAACGATAATCGAATAATTCTTGGTGCACCATCGAGTTGAAATTAAAACCATCACTGGTGCGAATATTAGTTTCGACCTCAACAACCTCGGCGTTTTAGAAAGAAAGAAAAAAAGCCGGAAAATGTATTTTTCTCCAAGGAAATATTTATTC
>JAWQFJ010003821.1:0-13710 GCA_034096865.1 Theodoxus fluviatilis
GTACCTGCATATAAACAATGGATGGATTTGCAGTCCTGCCGAAGGCCTGCCTCAACGGCCAACTCCACAGTTCGCATCCTCAGAGGAGGAATACATTTGGGTTTGTCCATGTAAAGGTGAAACAACCTCGGCTGGGTGACACGGTTAAAAGACGGGTTGGCAGGCCTAGAAAAGAGCTTCGTGACATACTGAAATACACGTTTCTGTTTACGTATCACCAAAAGCAGCTTACAAGCCTCTGCATGTAGACACTCCACAGATGAAGTGCTTGCTACTGACAGGATGGATGGATGGACAGACGGATGGAGTTGTACTGCCTGTAAAGATTGTGTAAAGCCATTGAGCACGTACATCACTAAATCAAGTCACGATATCCCTATAAATACGCCTCTTACGAATCGCATAGGGAGACGCGGTGGGCCTATGCTAACCCCTAATACACAGGGGGCTGCTACGGACAGATCATGCCTTCTACTGCATCTGTCGTGCAATGCATCACTCGGGTACAACTATCTGTTCTTCCCGCTGAAGTGCTGGCTTCATGATTCTGGTCTGCCACAGCGATCTTCATGTGATCCATGTAATGGGGAAATAGGTTTTCGGAAGTATCTCACCTGAGAGAGACTTGATTTTTGCTGATGAGGTTGGAGGTCCGACGACTGAATAGAGATTGAAGTAGAGAATGGATGGGAGTTGAGTTCTGACCCGGGGTGGTGAACGGTGTTCGCTCTGAGATGTGAGTTGTGATGAGTAGAAATGATCGTGAGTTGCTTGTGAGAAGATGATAGCGATATAGGAGAGTGCAAGAAGACAGAAATAGAGATCGACACTGCACACACAGCAAAGACGGGCAGAGAGAGAGAGAGAGAGAGAGAGAGAGAGAGAGAGAGAGAGAGAGAGAGAGAGAGAGAGAGCGGTAAGTGTTGTTAAAAGGTTGGTGCGAGATTTTTACACGAGTCGATAGTTTTTTTACTTGTCGAGGGCTGACCTATGTATTTTATGCTTTTATGTAAGGAGGCTGACCGAAATGTCACTTGTGATTTTTCATTTTACCCGTTGGGATTTGAGTATGTGAAGAGAGTAGATGTAATTTTATAAAATTGGGTTTTATAGGATGTTGTGTTTGAGCCATATACAAATGTAATGTTTCTTGGTTTCATTTTCTACCCCTGTTACGAGTATTTTTATGTTGAACACAAAGACTTGTAAGTAACCTGGGACCTGTTTTTATATCGGTTTTGTGGATCCCCGTAACAATCCAACAGAGCAGTACAAAGACGAAGTTTTGTCCAGTCAACGGTCACGTGAGCATCATCCATCTCACGCAGGGCATATGGAGACAGACGGATGTCGGGGGAGAGAGGAGAGGCAGGGGTTAGAAAGCAAAGGCAAAAACGGGTAAAGAAGAGGACCAAAGAGTGAAGGCAAACGGGGAGTGGTAGAAAAGGAAAGGTGGGGGACATGCCGGAAAAGAGGAAGTGCCTGTCGCCTTGAGCCAGACGCCAACTCTCTGCCTCCCCTACCGGGAAGCCAAAGACGCTTTTGTGAACGCCAATGAAGGTCCAAACATGGCTTGGGGTGTGAGTCCGTCCTTTCATTTTCAAAGGATTTTTTTTCTATGTTTACTGATATGCAAACATACACACACACACACACACACACACACACACACACACACACAATGTATATATCAACATCAGTATCACCTCCCTCCACTCTCACACACACTAATTCTCTAATTATTTCTGTTTTCGTGTCTACGGGTATCACTAGTGGAGGGGGGGATAATTATTTCACTCACTCTCTTCTCACACTCGCATAACGTGACACAATGTTCATCAAAGATTTTTTTTAATCAGACTTAATCATGAGTGAAATCAAATTCATTGCAATAGTAATGAGTATATCAATCAATTCTATCAGTCTACTCTCTGACTGAAAATTAGAGGATTAATTCCACTGACCCGAAACCAAAGTTGACCCAGATTACTCACAAGTTTAAGCAGATGGGCGAAGACGATTCTCGAATCTTCACCGATGAAAACCACTGCCCAAAAACGATATTCACTCAGGAATGGGCATTCACAAGCACACACACTCTCTCTCTCTCAAGGACCTACCTTGAAAGGAGAGGATAAAAAGCCATAGCCACCTGTGGGTTCACCCACACACATATGTATCCGAACTGACTGAGACGGCTTGAACACTCCGCTAGCATTCAAAGTCAAATGATGAAAACTCTCTAAACGATGAACTGGCTTTAGAAATCCGGTGAAACTTGTTCTTCATTCAGGGAGGACACTGTTCTTCTTGATACCACCTTTCAGATGGTCGGGGGAGGATTACAATTTTAACGTGTTCTACCTTTACACGGAGCTGCTCGAAATACGACTGCAAACGATGACATTCTTAGAGCCAACTGACTAGTTTTTCTGGGGTATTTTCACTGAAGAGTTACACACAGCGCATTTGCCACCATCCTTAACCAATCAAATCATTGTTGCATCATCGATAAATTTTGGAAACAGCCGGTTCAAGCCAGTCTCAAAGTGCAGAGCTCCGCATGTTCCTGCCAAAACAATGGCACAGCGGATGTCTCAAACAATATAGAAAAATGGAATAAAGGCTGAAACGTAACAATCGGTGTCTTAGGACATATACGAGCGGAAAATTGCAAGATACACGGAGCTGGAAGACCACTGTTGGCGAAGAGGGTGTGGTTGCTGGACATTGCTGTCGAGATGGGATGCAGTGGCTTTGTCACAGAGTCCATCATTTGTCTTCTGCGAGGGCTGGACGCCAGGTCTAAGGAGTTCAGTAGAGTAGTGAGGGAGTTACAAAGAGTGGCAGAATCCACGTCCCTGTGGATCTGCCGGATAAGAAACTGATTGTCCCACTATCCGATGCCACCCGGTGGCCGATATAGCTGCTTGGGGCCGCCCGTGGCTGAGCTACTGGAGTAGGCCCCAAAGGTTCCACAGCAAGGGGTTCCAGCTGACGATGGGGGCATTGAGCGGCTCCAGCCGAATAATAGTTATGGTATTTTAATGAATATATATTTACACGTGAGAGAGAGAGAGAGAGAGAGAGAGAGAGGGGGGGGGGGGAGAAAGGGGGGAAGGGGGAAGAGAGGAGACAGAGAGAGAGAGAGAGATAGAGAGAGAGAGAGAGAGAGAGAGAGAGAGAGAGAGAGAGAGAGAGAGAGGGGTGGGTTATGTCTCACGTGATTCACAATATAGTTTGGGTGGTCTGAATCAAGGAAAGTTCTAAAATGTTCGTATCGAGGACCAGTACGGACAGTTCCAAAGAGAACATCCTTTTTCATAGTCGTATGAGCCATTTTGTTGGTCCTAATCACAGGCCCTAGATTAATTTCTCCCGATGTTCTGGATGTTCTTGAAGTCAAATCTTTAAGAGTTTGTATCTAGCTAAATATCGAACGGAACTAACATGGACATCGTTCTTTAACATGTATCGCTTTTAGGGCACCGATGTCTACCTTTGTCATCTGAAACACCCTTCTGATGATGTAAATCAATTTTCGTTGACGGTTTAATGATTGGTGAGTGGCCTGAATGATGTCAGTGCTACAAAAACCAAACTATGACGTAACTAGAGAACACTCTGAGAGCTCAAACCTTCATCAAGGACGCCACAATTTCTCTTCTATGACCAGTTTAGATCATGTTTGCATCTGCTAGAGAATTGTGAGTGTGGGACGCATGCCGTGGCGTCATCAATAGTTTGATGTCCTCAACTACGTGATTTGCTACACACATTTAAATTTTTTGTAGTAATTCCAAGAAATAGATAACATATAACACCCGAACTTTAATGGGTTCTTCTGTGGATAACACTCTGGTGTTCCACCGAATTTCATTAGGATTCTTTGTGAACTGTATGGGTTATTTTCATGAATAACTAACTAACGAACGAACCTAGGGTAAAACATGACTTTTTGGCGAAAATAATTATCGAAAGGGAAATTTTCTAATCAACGCTTTTATCTGTTTACGCCTTAGTTATTTCAAGAAACTTACTGCACGCATAGAAGTGTGTCTCTTTTGGAAAAAAAACTCTCAGCATGGGTGTGATGACAGATTACATTAGAAGTACTCTATCATGAGCGATAGCAACTGTCCGAGGACATTACATGACGGTTGTTCCTTGCTTGAAGGATGATGGGATATCCGAGCTTGTCTTCGTGGACTCCGAAATGGTTCTGCACGCCAGGTTTGGAGCGGCCGAGCCGCAGGCAGGTGCGGCATTGGAACTCCGTTGCCCACACAGGGAACGTCGTAGCTCTGTGGTGACATTTGCGAGCTACCGCATCTTGCCTCCAGCAAACTCAAGGTAGAGCGTACATTAACATGATTGATGAGTCGTTTCTGTTAATGTAGAAGGTCGAAGCGAGTTGAAGCCGTGTGCTGATGGCACTGGACACCTTATGGTTTTAGAAACGGCCCAATCAGGGTGGGACATTCTAGGAATAGGTGGAGGTAAAAGCGTAGCAACTCTGCTCGAAGGCAACATAATACGCATTAGTTTGTGGCTGCGAACACCATGGACGTCATACAGGGTCCAATGGCGATGGCGACTTCGCGTGTGGTGTGGTCATCGAAGCTGAAGTGAGCCGTGCGCGAGCGCCTATGGTGGTGGTGGTGGCGATCTCTTGGCTTTAAGAACGAACAAATCTTTATGTATAGGCCACCAACCTATTACACTGAAGCGAAACGCGAACGAAACACAATCATTAAAAAGGGGGGGAAATTAAAAAACCGGCAACCAGATTCGGCTCTTGCAACGCGCAAGAGTGAATACAATGTGTTCATCAGCATGTTCATTTTTCTGCGTGAAACACGTGAAAGTTGATGGCGCCTCGGCGACGTCCTGCTGGTTGTTGGCTTGCTTACCCAGCGGCATCCCTGATGCGTTGACAAACAACTGATCGAAGGCGAAGTACAGGTCGGATGTCTCCGGGTACACTTCTAGGCATCAATTAGCGCGCTTATACAAAAAGCGTGCACATTTTCGCATACAAATAGCGCGCTCATCCTGTATGCAAAAAGCGCGCTTACCTCGTGTACAAATAGCACGCACATAGAAAGAGGGCACCCCTTCCGTCTGCCAATGCCCCCTGCTCACCACGGGGAGGTGGAAGTAGGATTTCGAGCAGGATATTTTTTATAATTGTACAATTTTATTTTAATTTTATTTATTTTTATGAAACGATAGATGGGTGGATGTGGGTGATAGAAAGTGTCCCCCAGATGCCTATGGAAGACAGTGATCAGGGGGTAAAAGTGTAAGCGGTTTGAGACCCTGACAAAGGGTGTAAGTCGCTATAAAAAAAACCCCACACCTTTCACACCTTTACCTCACAGGCATTTGTTGTCCGGTGTGACTTCAAATCAGGGTCTGCCCACATATCCGGCGGGAACTTGGCCTCTGGTGCCACGCAGGTCTGCAGCACGTAATCGGCGAACTGTTCCACTTTCCTTCCTTCTGGTAAATCTGCTAATATGTCAAATGCGAAGGCGTCTGAGACATCTGCAGGAGGAAGGAAGCTGAGTCCGAAAAATGACTTGAGCCAAACGCTTGTCTCCGTTTCGTGGGTCTTGTATTCATCAGAAAGTCCTAGTGCTTGGATCTTACACAGCCACGCCTGCACAAGATGAAACTTGCAGCATTTGACGATCGCGTTTGGCCACGATTGTTTCACAGCCTGGAGCATCGCATCTTCAAAATCCAGATGAATGCTGACGACGTTCAGATCCAGACCATACGTTGTGCAGACTCGTTTCAGATGCCTGAACATGGTGACATAAGTGTCTTTTGACTTGTTTGGCAGCAAACTGAAAACACATGTAAGGTGTAGAGCTGCAGAAAGAAATTTGGACAATAATTGAAAGTGCCATCACCAAAAAGAGTCACGTCTTCATTACACAAGAATTCCAGGTTTGTTCGTGTGGTGAAGACGATGATGCCAGAGTCTTCGTCATTCACTTGGATCGTTCGCCCCTCGAAGACTCTAGAACATAGTCACGCAAACATTGGTGTGTCTCCTCTCTGTTCTTGGGTAGCTTTGGCGTCTTCTTTCTCTGCTCCCGGTACACAGCCCGACGGATGCCAATCATGTCATTGGAAAGCATGTCCCCTTCCTCCGCCGTTCCGTTCTGCAACTCTAGTCCAATGGTTTTTGAAGGTCTCTCAAGCAAATCGTCAGCGGGTCTCTTTTTGCATCCTTGTCTGAGCTTTTGCACCTCTATCGATCTCAAAGAGTTTTCTTCATGATTATGCTGGTTTGAGAAGGACATAAAACTGTCATCTAGTTGTGTCTTGCACCGTGCTTGGCATGCTCGTTTTGTACATCTCCACTGCTTTGTTGACTTTGTCACACGGCCGAGTCGGAACCGAAAACCTTCGTACAGAAAGCAAGGTCGTCCGTGGTTTGTAAGGGAAGCGTCCATCGTGTTTTGTTTCAGGGGGTTGTTTTCTTCGGAAAGCTGGTTGTGGAGTCAAGAATCTGATAAAGTTTTCACGCTCCCTATGAATTGAGCTCACAAATTTTTCTCTCTCTTTGTGAGCGCGCTATTTGTATACGTGGCCAGCGCGCTTTTTGTATATGAGACGTGCGCGCTTTTTGTACACAGGAAACAAGCGCGCCAATTGTACTATGTGCGTTACTTGACAACTACCGCCAGGAAGGTCCACTTGTCTGATGTCTCGGGATCGTCCATGCAATTGGCAGAAGTAGATGACAGCAATGGAGCTCTGTCGGTAACTCTGCCCGGATCACAAGCCCCTGCAATGCTGGTCTCGAATGCGCTCACTTGCTCCTGCAGGGCACATGACATGCTCCGAGTCGTCTCGCTCATCAGCTTCTGGAGATCCTCTAAAGGTGTCTCTTTGCTAGGGGATGAAGCCGTGCTACCGGGAGGGTCATCTCGGAAGTGCGGTGCCTTCTTCTGCAGGGGAATCTTTCTTGGAAGCCGAGGCTCCTGTTTCTTTCATGTTATCACAGCTAGAGGGATCAGAGGTCACGTATGGTGGCGTGACGTAATTGACCGGCACTTGGGAGCAAGTACTTTGTGCTTCAGTGTGGGCATAAACAGTTATTTTCATATTATGTCTGACAAAAACAATTTCGTGAAAGATATTCAAAATGGCCCTGCTCACCTCTCTGTCGATGGTCTTCTGCACGTTGTTGGTCCCGCCATCTCTGTGCTGGAGTCTTTTTGCGCCAATGCCATGCTTATCGCTAGTGAGCAATGACTGACCGTTGTGCTGCCTGAATCTCAACAGGACAATGACACTGCCACCTTCAGCGTCCACTTTCCAACTTGTAGCTCCTCTGTCGTCAGCAGGGATGTCACAAGCGTCTTGAGGGCAACTGGAAGCCCAGGGACTGCCATGGTGGTACTGTTATTTCAACGGTACTCTTAATTGGCCAGAGCAAAGCAAACCCATACTGCCGGCACGAGCGCTAGCCGCCAAATTCTTTGGCTTCAAGAATGACCCGGTTTGTCCTCTTTTTGGTGGACTATGGAGTGACTCAGCAAACCTGTTAGAGTTCAGCTATTATTCCATTTTCTATGTTGTTTGAAGCATTTGCCGTGTGGATGTTTTGGCGGGAACAAGCCTAAGATTTTCAATTTTAGACTGGCTTGAACCGGTTGTTCACAAAATCGGTGATGATGCAAACAGGAGTTGATTGGTTAAGGTAGGTGGCACATGCGCTGTGAGTAACTCTTCAGTCTGGAACATTGAAGATTTTCTTATCAGTTGACTCTGAGAATATTAACATGAACAGACGTATTTCGAGTAACTCTATGCAGGACGAGGTGACTACATGTTAAAAATTCTTTAATTCCTCCCCCAACCATCTGAAAGGTTGTGCCAAGAAGAACAGCGTTTTCCCCAAATGAAGATCAAGCTTTCGCCAGACTCTGAAGCTGAGTTTGTTGCCTGGAAAGTTCATTGTGAACGCACTTGGAAAATTCGTGTTTGTTTGGACAGGTGTGTGAGCCAGCCGTGCTTATGCCTGTTCCTCTCGTCTCGAGGTAGATCCTTGAGCAGACCTGCCTACCCCCCCTAAGGTTAATTCCGGAGATTCTGAAAAACAGGCCTCGGTCCGGGGAAGGGGGGGAGGGGGCTCAACCGAAACGTGATAGCGGTTGGGGGGGGGGGAGGGGGGGGGATCGGGAGATCGGCCCTCTGGGAGCGCTTCGAGCTCAGCCGAAACGTGAGAGCGGGGGGGGGGGGGGGGGGACTCAGAACGACCCTATGAGACCGCTTAGAACTCAACCGAATCGTGAGAGCGGGGGGGGGGGGGGGGGGGGATGACCCTATAGGAGCCCTTAAAGAGCAGCCGAAACGTGAGAGCGGGAGGGGGGGGGGGGTTCACTGCTATTGGAATCGGGAGAATTCAAAGCCTAATCGGGAGGTCGGAAGATGCAGGCCTAAATCGGGAGTCTCCCGATTTTTCGGGAGAGTAGGCAGGTCTGCCTTGAGAGAGAGTGTGCTTGTGAATGCCCATTCTTGAGTTGATATCGTTTTGGGGCAGAATTTTTTTGTCGATGGAGATCCGAGAACAGTTTACGCCCATCTGCTCGAACATGTGAGTAATTTGAATGAATTTTGGTTTAAGGTCAGTGGAATTAATCCTCTACCTTTTCAGTCACTGAGAGTAGACTGACAGAATTGATTGATATTTTTATTCATATTGCATTGAATTTAATTTCACTCCTGTTTAATTCTGATTAAAGAAAATCTTTGATGAAGATTGTGTCACGTCATTCGAATGTGAGATGAGAGTGAGTGAAATAATTATTCCGCCTTCCACTAGTGATACCCCTAGACACAAAAGCAGAAAGAATGAGAGTGAATTGTGTGTGAGTGTGGAATGGGGGTGATAAGCCCTATTCTGGAGCGACCATGTCGAGAGCAGGCAGGACACTGCAGCTCTGACGTTGCTGGTGGGACTGCCGCAGCTCTATGGCGGTGTTCGTGGGCCGCAGCTTGCTGGCTACGCCGCTCGGTCTTCAAGCTGATTGACCCTCTGGGAATCAGAGCACGCCAGCGCGGACAACCAAATGCCGCCTGCTGGAGACTGTAGGGCTCTGGGTGGCACCCCTTTCGGTTTTCCTTGAAACAATCCTTCTTGCACTTTCGTGTTCGGCTTTGTTTTCTCTGGCCTTGCGTCAGTTCCCCTAAGAACAGATGTTGTAGAGTGAATTTGTCTCCCATTCTGATCACATGAGGACACCATCGCAGCTGAGCTTTCAGCAGCATCTCTTCGATGATATGGGTTTTGTCTAGTCCAGGACATCAGTGTTGGTGATGTTGTCACGCTGTGGGATGCTCAGAATGGATTGGAGGGAGCGCATGTGAAACTCTGCCAGCTGTTTGATATGGCAGCTGTAGATAGTCCAAGACTCACATCCAAACAAGCGAGAAACGAGGACAACAGCATTTAAAATGTTACGCTTGCTGGACTGGTCATATGTGATTATTTATCACTCATATGCAGAGTATGCCAAGTAACTAGTGGCATAATGAATCTCGACTCAAACTGTAGAGTTTGATGTCCAACATAGCATCTTTGCAGTGTTTGCAGCGGTGTTGATACCCACACAGAGCTCTAAAAGTAAGGCAGTTGGTGTCCTCTGGGAATATAGGCGTTTAACTTGATGGCCACTGTCTAACGCGGTGGCCATTACTGCGTCGCAGGCTGCATTCCGATTGCAGCCGTGTTGTTCATTGTGGCATTAATCTGTCACTGACTGATAACTTCCTTCCCACTCTGTTTGTCGCGTTTCTTTCTCCCTCCCACGCACAGTCAGTCGTCTGGTCCATGTCTTTTCAGGTTCACGTTCTTCGTGTTAAGTCGCCCCAGTTGCTCTTTCGCCGTTCGCAGTTTCCTCCCCAGGGAAGATTGTGAAGGAAGCTTGGCTGTCAAGACGACATTTCACAGTCAAGAGCCCCGTCGATTTGGTAATTCTCTGAGGTGGTGACCCTGAAACGAGAATGGCCCAGAGTTTCGTGCGCCTCTGCATTTCTAAGTCTCAAAACTTTGGGTCATGAGTTGGTTTTTACTCCTTTGAATACGCAGACCTGTAGTGAATTAGAGGCAAGCGTCAATGCCTGATTATTTTTCCTTATACAAGGAGAAAAAGTAAATATATTAAGACAGTGTTAGTTGTGAGACCTAGACACGGTACTGGAGATACATCAAAACAGCTTGAACGCTTCCACATGACAGCCCTGCGCTCCATCGTGGGTGTCAGATGGCATGATATGGTGACCAAACTGGAAGTGTTGGACAAAGCGGGTTCAATCAGCAAGGACATTATTCTGAAGGCAGAGCTCCGCTGGACCGGCCATGTCATCCGTATGGATACCTCATGGGTGCCACACCAGATCTTTTATGAAGCTCTTGTTCAGGGTCATTGAAAGACGGGTGGTCGCCCAAAAACGGTATAAGACTGAGGTACTGTTCCATCTCTGCAAAATACCTCAAACACCGCACCGAAGATATACCTGGCTGGCGAGCAATCACTCAGATGGTCTGTAAAAACTTACAATAAGCTCGAAGGATGTGGATCACCAACGCCAGGGAAAGCAGGAAAGCATCAGCGTTCAATCCTACCGCAGCGTGCTTCCAGTGCCCACACTGTCCCCGTTTGTGCGCCTCTCAAATTGGACTGTCCAGCCTCACTCTGGCCCATTATTGAAGGAGAGCACAAGAGTGACTGACACCGTCGTCTCCGATGGTCAACCGACTAGTTGAGAAATCAAATGCTTCATACTAATGTCCGCCATGCGAGGGCATGTCTCCGCTATCCAGCTAGCTCGGTGTGAATTGTGCAATAAAGGATCCATCAGGTTATATCATTCCTCTCGATAAAGGATGCCTGAAAAAATGAGGTTGAATGCTTGATATTGTTGCTAAAACGCACGGAAACACTGTAGCGCAATCGGACTGTTTACAGCAGCCACTCCGCACAGTACCTCCTGAAAGCACGATCCCCAACTGTTTTGTCATTTCAAAACAAATATCTCGTTTTCGTCTATTACAGTGTTTATCACTTTATGTACATGTAAATCATGCATGAAGCGAAAGAGTGCTGGGATATTTTCATTTGTGATATCAACAGAAATAGAAACTATGTTCAACGAAAGACACTATCTGACGGGACTGCCAGCTTCGCCAAATTGCGAGAGAGGTCCCGGACACAGTGATTCGTGGGTACTTCACTTCCGGGAAGCCATTATTTTACAATGGCTGTGCTGTTCACTCTCCGATGAAAGCTCACTAGCTTAAAATATTGATATGTCAGTCTCCTCCTGCTGCTGCTCCTCCTCCTCCTCTGGGCCCTCCTGGGTGTGGCTGGAGTGCTCCCACCTCTGAATCCAGATTTGGTCCACACGTCCGCGTCCCAATGAGTGCCCTCGTCTCAGGCCAGTCTGCAACCCAGCCTTCCTCACCTTTCCTTCGACCTGCACTTTGTCCCGATTGCTGCCTCACGGGGGCGCACCTCTGCGCTCCTGAATGGCAAGACACTCACTCCCCTCTAACGGCATCCCCTGTTCTTTCCTAGATGGTACAGGAGATTTGTGTGTGTTGACTTGAGTTGAGTCGAGTTGAGTTGAGTTGAGTTGAGTTGAGTTGAGTTAATTCGATTCGATTTGATTTGATTTGATTTGATTTGATTTGATTTGATTTGATTTGATTTTGTTTTGTTTTGATTTGATTTGATTTGATTTGATTTGATTTGATTTGATTTGATTTGATTTGATTTGATTTGATTTGATGTTGGTCGATTATTCAAATGTGTTTGCTCTCCTTTTTTGGTATAAGTTTCCATTCATTCTTTTTTCTTTTGTATCTTGGAAGGTTACAAGCCGATGGTCTAGTACTTTTTTCCTCTCTTTTTTCACTTAATATATTTTCTCCTCTTCTTTTTCGCTTAGTATCTTTTCTCCTCGTTTTTGTTGAACCTTGGGATCATTCATCTATTCCACCACATGTATCAGACCAACGGTGCTGCTGATAACCGCACAAGAAGCTCCTTTGCTCAGCATCACAAAGAGAAAAACAAACAGTCATTGAGAGAGAGAGAGAGAGAGAGAGAGAGAGAGAGAGAGAGAGAGAGAGAGAGAGAGTTGTGAGACTGGGACTTTTGAGAGTTGAATATGCAAATGAAAGGAAGCCATCGCCAAACAAGTGTCAGAGATATATTTCATTGTTTGCTGTACTGTCCTACTTCACCTTGCTGCAAGATGGTGCAATTTTCCTGGTTGCTGTCAATGAATGCTCTAGAGATTTAAAATGAAAATATCGCGAAACCATTGTAAGTTTTTTTCATATTCGAAACGACAAACTCTATCATTCGTCAAGCGTCATTCTGATATTGAAATCGTCATGAAATCCATCAACTACTGTCCAGGATTGGAGAGATGAGTGAAATGCACATGAGCTGAGACGGTCATATTTTAACGCAGTGATCCGGTGATGATCATACTCGATGATCAATTTATTTAGGAACCAAAAACAACCGGACCATGAGATAAAAAAACTATCTTCTTACTAATCATATGACAGTACAAATATTATGTGGTAGAACACCCACCTCCAGGTCTCGGAACCACAATTGAGATAGTCGGAATGATGAGCGTGGGCACATATTCTTCAATTCCTGGACACTGCAATCAAGGAATTCTGCACACACTTTGACTAGCAAGAAATAAGTCGCTTTTTATTATATTCCATGCCTTGTAGTTTCCAGGGACTTCGGAATATGCGAGTCTTCAAAGTTTGCTGTTTTTGGTACACGACGTCAACCCAGTGTTCCGCCATGTTTGCCAAGCAGGTCGACGAGGAAGCTCTATAAAAGGACATGAGCTCGCAAAGAACGCAAATGAGTCATGTAACTGTCAGTACAGTGGTCAATGTCAAGCAAAACTGGACAAATATTTCAGATTACAACAAACACAGAGGGTGTTACAACGTAACTGCGTTATGAGTCCCATGGTAGACGGATATGGGGCGCGTTTGTTATGCAAGTGACTCTCCTTGGTGGCTAGTCGAGGGCGAGCGAGACGCACCTACGGCTAATGAGCGAGAAACGTAGGCAACGCCTATTCTCGAAATTCTACGCCTAACAAACGCACCCATGGCTAGGTTTTCTCAGCGCATGCGCATCTTACCTATTCCGAAGTTTCTGGAAACTTCAAGACATGAAATTCTTAGTCGTTTCGCTTGGAGCACTTGGATGTCCCTTTGTAGGTGGGTGACCTTGTCACACCACAAGCAGTTGTTCATGACAAGACAATGAGTTCAACAGCTACGTGCATTCTCCATTTGGAAAATGTTGCCTTTGGGCTTGTGATGTGCATGCAATGCCCCCAGCTGTGCGCTTGTGATGTGCATGCATGCCCCAGTGTGTGTGTGTGTGTGTGTGTGTGTGTGTGTGTGTGTGTGTGTGCGTGTTTGTATGTGTGTGTGTGCGTGTTTGTGTGTGCATGTATGTATGTATGTGCGTGCATGCATGTGCGTGCGTGCGTGCGTGTGTGTGACCGAATGTGTTAATGTGTGCGTGTGCATGTGTTTATGTGTGTGAGAGTGTGTGTTGTCAGTGTGTATGGATGTCTGCGTTTGTTTTTTATGCGTGCGTGAGTGTACGTCTTCGTCGACTACGTGTGTTT